>JAVQJL010025449.1:0-79543 GCA_036024295.1 Nannoperca obscura | reverse complement strand
GAAAGTGGAGTTTTTGTATTACAAAATGGTGTCAGACCTGCAAGAGTTTGTTTCTGTTTGGGGAGTCGGGAATGTTTTGTGTGGGGTGGTTGGGGAATCGCTTATTCTCAAAATTTGAGAAAACAAAAAAAGTGTACAGGTTTTTCTTTTTTCGTGTAAATATGTACAGTGTGTGTTTGATGCTAATTGTGTTGTTTTGCTAAATATGAAGGACTTGGATCAATAAAAGGTTGGTTAAAGGTCAAAGGTCTCCTCTCCTCTCCTCTCCTCTCCTCTCCTCTCCTCTCCTCTCCTCTCCTCTCCTCTCCTCTCCTCTCTCCCCTGGCACACTTGCAATTACAAACACACACATACATGCACACAAACAAACACACAAAGCACACATAATTCAGTGGGGAGTTAAATGAGTTCAGTGTCGGCAGCACTAACGGTCAAACCCTGCCCCTTGACCCCTGGGTGCTTTTCATTGAGTCGGTGTGTGTCCAAGTATGTGTTTGTGTATTTGTTTGTGAGCGCGTGTGAGGGAATTAAAGTGTCTGTGCAGCCAAATACAGATTAAGGTCCCCACAGCTGAGCTCATTTAGAGGTTAATGTGTCAGTGAATGAACTGAATGTGCAAAGCTTAATGGTGCTATGAGGTGAGATCCCCAGGACACCGGCATGCTGTACCTTCCGAAGCAAGGCCGCTCGCTCAGGACGGAGTGGAGCATGACACCCATGTGTGCTCTCTCATGGAGGATAATAAACTGGGATCAAAATTCAGGCTTTTGTCTCACACCAGATGATTGACCAGATCAAACATGTTCTAGCACTGACTAATGACAAATTCTCTAATCAAAGAAAAAGAGGCTGCACAGTTATCTCTTCTTCGGCTTTGGTTTGATGTTCACTATCGGGAAAGCTCACATCAGACTGATGAGTTTTTATAAATGCACATTATGACTTTTTGAACCTTTGCAGTGATGAAAAATCACGTGCAATGAGTGTTATTTCACTGGGCAAAATGTTGTTTTTCAGGAACAATTTGAGTCATCATGTCTGCTTTATCTGATAATGAGTGATTCATACCTTAATTATATCTTCACACAATATTTTACTGCATTATGTAAGAGAGCGGAGAAACCCCAAAGGGCCATTCAAGCATTCTTATGCATTTCAAAATGACGACTACACAGAGGTTAGGTTTGACTAATCTTGTAACAGTACTACATAGTTTTCTTCCAATTCAGAATCAAATCTGGACATTGTTTGCTAAACCTGTTGACCTAAAGGCTCCGGGGAGCCCTGTGCACATGTGTCTCACTGATTAACACTGCAGGCCTTCCCAAAAAATGTGAGGCAGACGAAAAAAGAAAATACCAGCTATCAAAACGAAAACAAACATTTCCCATCATCATCCTCTCCGTCGCAATAAGTCTTACACTAAAGCTGGTAGTCATGATTCAGATACAGAAGCGTCAGTGGCCACTGATAGTCATTTACAGTTAGATATGGGCTATGTGTAAGCAGTCGTGATAATGATGAAAGTGCGCTTTAATGTTGATGCAAAAAGCTGTTGTTACAAAGCAGAGATGGAGCATGACAGCATGCAGAGTCACGGAAATTGAGGGAAATGTGTTCACTTTGATATACTAATGGACAGGAGTGATACTGTGCCCCTTTTGTGCACTCCCAGGCTGTGTCGGGTGCCGAGATGGGGAATGGGGCCCTGTAAATCCATGGCACAAGGGAAGGCAAGCACACAGGCTGAAAAGAAGGCGGCAGATCTGAGCGTCAGCATAATTTACTCATAACCAGAAAGAGCATGGTGATAATCAGGGCTGAGCTTTGATTATTGACAGTCTTACAGTGCAGTATGTGAATGATGTATTATTACATCCATGGTGTGTCAGGTTAGGTGGTTCAGATGGCCATTGTTATATTACAGTGCCATTCATGCTTTTTTTTTTCTTGATTAAGATACAGTCTGCTTCCTTTTATGATCCTTATTGCTGACTTTGCATTGTTTTATCTGATATTCTCTCAATATGTCTACACTGGTTGGCAATTCAATTTACCATAGTCTTTCGCTGATAATAAGAACAGTTAATTGGTTGACACAGTAATATAGAGTAATAATTTTATTGAGCCAACACAGTGAGGTAAAAGAATAAGACAGAGAATGACAGAAGATTACAAACTGAAAGAAAGAATGGCAGAGACAGACACATGCACATACAGTACAGACACGCACACACACGCACACGCACACACACAAACAAGCACACACACAAACACGCACACACCAATCCCCAAAAGGACAAACAGCTTTTGTTTCTGTCATGCGAGGCTTGGAGAGGCAGAGAGAGGCTTTATTGGAAAAAGGGCTGTGGTGTTTTCCTCTCCAAAATCACTAGGGCTCATTAGAGAAGACATTTCAGAGCTGGAAAGGACCACATGACACATCACACTTCAGACAGCTGACCTATTTACGGGGTGACTTGTAGAATATCTATAAAACACATTACAGCCCCATCACCAAGGACCAGTCCATACAATTGGGGGAAAATATGAACTAATCATCTTCTGAGGTTGCACACAGGTAAGGGAGGAGGGGGATGGTTAGGCTGTCAAAGAGAGAATAACAGGAGCCCCACTCACACACTTCAAACACACTTCAAATTCAAGTGACGCACACATTCACACCCACTCAGACAAACACACCCTGTTATTTGTGCACTTCGTGTCCTCTGTGTTCTGCATGTTTAATATATCCATATACCTTCTATGTATGTGTGTATGGGTTTGCAGGCTCCTGCTAACGTTCCCCACACCACAAGCTTCCAGTCTTTGCTGATGGCTTCCATGTGTTCATCAGTGGTGAGATTTGCCTTTTCCATGGAAGAGGAAGGGCAACCTAACACAGTGGCATCCCCCAAAATGTCTTCCTCTGTGAAAAAAGCCACCATAGAAAAAGAAACCATGAGCCATTCAGTTAGATGAGGCCATACATTTTTAGAATGGCTTACCCCAGTAGGAAACAATATTGCTGTGGATCATCTCAAGTTTGTCACCTAAACAAAATTGACTCCTTCTCCTGGGTGTGACACTACCCAGTGGTTACAAAAACACTTTTTTAAAGTACTTTTCATCAAACCTGAAAACACTCTCTTGTTTAAACAATGCCAGTTTTTATATTATATTTTTCTTATTGTCACCAAATCCCCAAAAAAGACCGAAACCAACAGTGTGTTAATTGGCCTCTCCATACTTTCTGACTTCCCCAGTCTTGCTCTTAGTCCTGAGCCCATTGGTTCTTACTGAACACATATGTATACGCTGTAGTTTTAAATTGAATTAAATCACAGCAAAATCTTTATATTTATTGGTTCATACAGCTGTGGTAGTAAATCCTGGCACTGGTCAGCCTCAAGTAGAGCAGGAAGCGGCAGTCATCCAGACGCAGTTCCCTGAGAAGGCAGTGAAATTCACCGAGCTGTGTGTGCCTCCCATTATGAATCAAGAAGGGCAAATAATCACGTGTTGTGTTGATTTGTTCACAAATGGTATAGTGCTCAAACTCATGCAAGTAAGGCGAGGTGAACATTTGCTTGGCTTTTGGTGGGAACACAGCATAACAGCTAATGTGAAGGTACCCTTCAGTAATAAGCTTACCCCTTATTTGTTAGAGTCTAGCAGCTCAACGGTAAAAGAGTGAAGTTAATTTGGGCAGGTCCCATGTGTGATTATGTGTAACAGTGTGAACGTGATGCAGGGTGTTGCCAGTAAGGGCATGCATGTTCAGCCAACCTTTTCTCAGGCAAATAAAACATTTTAATGTCGTCATCAGCAAGTGAGAATATTTGTGTACCCTCTACATATGTTCCCACAACACAGATGCAAGTACTATATGTTCCCATCTTTCCTTGTATCAGCAGTGAAACTCCATCCCTTCCTCATGTCTCGTTCCCACCTATCCAGTTGAGTCCAGTTGTGTTTTGAAAGGGTGGTTATATTCACTGTTATTGTATGATTTCACAGAACCTCTCCTCCCAGCCTTTGAAGCAGGGAAGAGCTGACCAAAGCTGAGTGATCCCTGCTGTAAGCCCCAGTCTGGGCAAGACCTGAGTCAGTCCCACCACCAGCAGGACTCTTCCCTCTCTCTCATACCCATCCACATTCTTCTTGCTCCTTCATGCAACTGGAACAAATTTATGTCAGCTCAACAGATTTTCAGGGCACTTTTGAGGTGCACACAAGGCCGCTACCCTGTTGAAGTTGACCTGAGGGTATTTGTCCTGGTGGAGGCCTTTGAAAATAAACATGAGGACAGAGCAGCTTAGTCTTGTGAAGCGGTGAGATTTCAGGGGCAGAGGAAAACAACAATTACCCAAAGCGTTATGAACATTAAGTGCTGAATGAGAGCTGTCCAGAGGTAGAGCTCTCTGAGTAAATAAGCAAAGTGGGTATACTATCTGACATGCCATGGACATCGATGAAAGGGAGCAATAAAAAAACATAAATAAACTTTATCTGACTCTGCACTGACCTCCTTTGTCAAAGTGCTACCGCTGGGTTGGAGGTGGTGGGTTTCCGACAGCTAGGCTCTGTCTATGTACTCTATGTTTTCACATTATAATTAAGGCCTCGTACTCTTTTATAAAGCCTTAATGTTACAGTGAAGGCCTCTTTCCCAGTCAACACATGACCTGAAGTATCCGAAAACAATGGTGCGTGTGTTTATAAGACAGTGCAGCTGCAAGGGCCTGGTGTATCAGTTCAACGATTGCAAAACACTGTGTTTACTCGTCTTCCGCCCACTCGTCTTGGCTGTTTAATTCCTCTACTCTTTCGAGGATTTGGCAACAGAGCCAACGGGCCTTCCAGGTTAACCTTTAACGCTCCAGTGACCTTCGACTGATGAGCTCCCACAGGCTTTGGGATCCTATGCAACATAGTAAGATAAAGTGCTCTTCTACATACACATCTTCTCTCTTTAACTCCCTTGTCCTTAAATTATTTACTTTTCCCCCTCCCTATGTTTATCCAGAGCTCACTGGAACACTCTCCGTATAACATATACATACTTCAGAATGAATATAAGGTTTTCCCTGTGACTGTGTTGAATACATGTGAAAGAGTGACATGTGAAAAAACTGCCTATGGGGAATAGGAAACAATTAGTCCAAGGCTGTGTTTTTGTTGGTCCTAATTAACACCACAGTCAATGGCCTCACAAAGGTCTGTTTGCTGTAAAAGACAAAAAAGCTGTTATTCACCCCTAGGTGCCCCCATGACCTTGTAAACAAACAAGAACTTCAAAAGCTGTGGCAACTTTAAATGTCTGCCCGCCACCGCAAGATGCCCAAAATCAGAGCAATGATGATAGTTTACAAAGTCTAGAGATTTTTAGGTTATTTTCTGTGAGCACACGCACCAAACACAAATCACGGCCATCATCCAAATGAACTCGCTCGGCCTACTGTTTGGTGTTTGAGGATTCTAGGAAATGGGGGGATATCAGTGCAGGCCAATTGGCCCTGCACGGACACACACAGCAAGGAAGAGCCTTGGCCTTGCCACTGCTATAATGTTGTGGCTCACTGGGTCATCATGAGTTCCTAATGACCCAAACAAATACATCTTCTTTCCCTGTGTGCTTCATCTGCCTGGTTTTGCTGCTATTGATTCTATTCTCCCTGTTCGTGCCACCGCATGTGCAAGTGTTGATAGGGGATGTTTATGAGCAATTAACAACAATTACGGTTGTTGAGTCCGCACCATTTGCATGAGAATGTTTTTTTTTATTGTGTTTGTGCTAGCATCCAAGCATGAGAAGGCTAATGTCACAAGAAGAGTGGCTGTGACACTCAAGCACAGCGACCAGAGGAAATTAGGTCTTGTTTTTATATTTTTTAATAAGGCAAATGTAATCTGTCACACTGAGAAACTGGATATTTTATTATTTAACAGGAGAGAAGTTTCCAGTAGTTGTGTTCTGGGCTGTAGATGTCATATTGCACTGAGTCTTGGCTAGTTACTACGGGATAACTGTAAGTGAAAATGAAAACAACATAAATTAAGACTGGAATTTACTATAAATTCCTCCCTTGGCGCAGTCTTTATTTTCACTTAAGTACTTTGCGTTACTCAAAAATGACTTGTGCGTCAGAAAGAATTTTATACGAAAACTCTGACCTACAGTTTATATGTATCATGTTTTAGATACGAAGTGATTTAGAAGGATCAGACACATCTATGGCAATGCCAAAGATAACACAATAAAGTCCAAGAGTTATTTGCATTGTGGTCCTTGAGTCCAGGTGATTAAGTGACATCATACTACCAACAAACCAACACAATTGATACCACTGCTTTCAACCCATTTTAACTATGATGGAAAGCTTACATTTCCCATTAGCCATTATTTATTTTAATACTTGTGGTGGTTACTGATTCCAACCATTTTCAGCACAGAACCTAAAAAAATTGATACCCATGTTGGTGTTAAACCTCGGCAACACTGGCTGTAGTCCGGTGGGCATTATGGTTCCCTGAACTTTACAAAGGTGGTCTGTGAGATAATCTGCCTGACACGGGTCTCTAACTAATGTAGTTAATGATCAAATGCTGCCTGGCTATTTTACTACACTAACAAATACAACAACAACAGTTTGGCACTTTTAAATTCACAGTAAATGTTGATCCAGAGGCAGGAACTTTGATTTGATATTTGCTGTTACATTTTAGTGAGCAAGTAAGTTTGAAATACCTGCAAATGCTCCATAGTCAGTACTGCTGGCAAGCCATGAAACCATAATGTCAAAATACTGTAGCTTGCTGGAATACAGTCTGTAAGCTTGGCTATGCCTCTGATGGTCTACCTCTTACTCTTTCTTTCCTTCTTTCTTTTCTGTGTCAGAATAAAATCAGGTTTTCTGCTTACTGGTTGTCCAAGCCCTGCTGCTATTTCAGAGGAGCGAAATCCAAGTGAAGCAACTCACTGGGCCACACACAATCCCCCCCCCCCACCCCCACCCCCACACACAGACACATACACTCAGACATGCTCTTAAATATATACATAACTAGTCATACATAGATAGACACAGACATGGACGGACACACACACATACTCACAGCAACCCACTCACCTTAGCTGGCAGGACAGTGAGTTCCCCTCCAGAGCACGCACATTGTTGGCTGGTGGAGGAGCTGAGGAGGAAGGGCAGATGTGCTCTGGCCCCATCTCCAGTCTCCTTCAATATTTCATAAGGAACCTTTCTCCTGTCCCCTGGAGCCCAGCGGCCTTCCCCTGCATACAGCTTCAATTCTTTATTCTTCCACTGCAAACAGCTGTCACTCATCTCCTGGCAGGAAATAAGGGAAGTTTCACAAACCCTTTTGCATACTTTTACTAAACTATTTGCCCTGATCATTCATTTCCTCTGGGCTTCCCGCAGCGTTACGCTGTGTGCCGCCTCGGGAGTCGGATAGACTGGTCAGATTTATGTTTGGCCTTCTACTAATGAATGTTGTGGTCAGTAAACAGACACAGTGAGCCTGGTAACTTCATGCAATTGAGATTCATATCATTCCAGGTTAATGGGTCAAGTTAAATTATATTTACTGCATCTATCCAGTATACAGAGTCAGAAACAACATGTAAACCTATCAGGCAAATTAGGGGAAGAAACAGTTATGTTAAGAGCAGTTATGTCATTCGATTGTGTGTAGGCTCACCATACTTGGACAGCAATGAGGGATTGGATGTGCAATACAATTCAAGAAATCCTTTTTGTGTATCTAAAGAGCTGTACATCTCTAAAAGGCAGGTGTAGAGAGGCTCTGGGAACAACAGCCAGAATAAAAAAGTGTTGCTCGCAGTCACTGGGCTATCATTAGCTATCTGGCTGTGTAACCAGCATTATCCAGGGCAATGTGAATAACATACAAACACATGTAAAACACAGGTTAAAAGACCTACCAGGAAAAGTTGGGTCCCAGTCAGAATGCTCCCACAAAGTACAGTTTCTTTCTTTGTTGTGGTAATTATTTCCCCCCCATTCTGCAAATATAAGCACTGATGCCAACCCCCATCTTAAAAAGGGGCCGTGTCAAGAACAGCACCACGTCTATAAGCTGAACTGATTCTGACAAAGGAAAAGCCACCTCAGGTGAGTCAAAGCCAAGATGGGGTTGAGTTTTGTACTCAACTCAAATAAATATTTACCCGATTATGAAGCAAACATTTTGCAGAAGCATGGTCTTTTTATATTTTGTGTGTGTGCATGTGTAACAGATACAAAAATTACCCTACCATTGTTAAACTGAAACTTCCCTTCTGGCTTAAAGGGAGGGTTGTGTCCTCTCAACTGGAAGGTTCTAGGTTTGAAGCCCTGACTGTTTCTATGTGGAATGTCTGTGAGTCTGTATGTAAGTGATAATGTGAATTGTCCAACACCAAGTTAGACCTGCAATGGTGCAGTCTGTTATAGTAAAATGGATGGTGATGGCCTGTACCATTGCAGTCCATTTTTCTTAATACATGCTAAGATAGGCTCCAGCATGGCTGTGATTGAGAATAGGAATCAACAGTTATAGGAAATAGATGTATTGACGTGGTCCTACCCTGAAAGGAAAGCCACACATATTCTGTGAAATAAAAGTTATTTTATTTAGTGACAGAGCGAGAGAGAATTATATTTATGGTGTACCTATGACAAACATCTAATGGTTTGAAATTGCTGTATGGTTTTGGCAGCAGGCAGAAAGGTTTATGACACTCGGGTTGAAGTGAAATGTTAGCAGACATATTTCACTTGATTCAAAATGTACCTCAATTGGCCTCAGTCTAATTATTCAGAGAATTTGTACAACCTTCATAACCTTCATAAGTATGTTTGTGTTTCTGACAGCTCCCTCAATTTTTGTACAATGTTATTTAGAGGCAGATTTACAGTACCTTTCTTTTGTTAAAACTGTCCACTCTGTGACAGCTAGAGAGCAACGATACGATTGTTAAGGCTAACTTGTTAACTAACAGCTGCCTACTTTACACATCCAGCAGACACATAGCAACATTAGCACTGAGTGGTGTTGTGTTTCTAGCCACTCGATGAATCTAAGTCCAATATTTATTCACCTTTAAGCTCTAGTTTGATTTCAACATCCTCAGAAAAATATCTGAGTCTTAAGCTCACTAGCTGCTAAACCTTCCTCACCAGCCACAAGTTAACCTCGACTCTCCTGCTTCTTGCTGCTAGCAGGTAATGTACACATGATGTGTCAGAAAGTGTTGATATACATGTAAGTGATATTAACTGTTGACATTTACATACGGTGTTATATATGGTGGGTTGATGAGAGACATCAGACTCGATCAAACATGTGCAGGCTTGTACAACCAAAATAATGAGCTAAAAGAAAATTTGGGTTTTTTTTTTGATTAAAAGTTTACATAAAACATATTGCTTTATTTGAGTACAGGGTGTTCCCTACTAGTACAAACAGCTATGGAAGCTGTAATAGATCAAACACAGAATAATCTGCTTATGATGCAGGAAAATATTGCATTTGTTGCTAATAGCCTATGTATTATTTTTCAAACAAATGAATTGTTTCATTCTTCATCATTCTTTGTTTATTTTATTTTCAAACACAGTTTTCATTGGTTGCCATTAAAATGTACTGTATGTTTTCTTTGTAAGATAGATCTTTCCATTTTCGTCTTTTGCACAAAACACAACGCACATCATCAGGAAATGCTCTTCAAGTATATCAGATGGAGTCTGTCTGTGTATTTGACATCGTTATATATCTGCTAGCCTGTCTCCTCCAGGCTTCCTCTCCTTTGAGGGAGAGGAGGATGAGACACAGATAGGTCGCCGCATAGAGGACCTGATCACAAAGATGAAGGACTGAGAGACAATCAAAGATAAGAGAATAAAAGAGATGAAAAGATGAAAGGAGGTAATCACTGCGTCACCAGCTGAATCTCTCATTAGGTCAGACCACATTCTCAGAAACGCCCAGTGTTATGAGGAGACCGCGTGTTGTGTGTCTTTCCCATCCAACTTTTCTCTCTGCATTTGGCGCCACTCACTTTATGCATCCCTGCACAATTGGTGACCAACGCATTTCCATGAGCTTCACACAGGCCAAGTTCCAGTGTGAGAGGCACACTTGCGGCTACTGGAGTATTCTGTGACGTAGATGACAGTAGGGAGGCATATATCATGCTGTCACTGTCTGTCAGTCTCCCAGCTCCTCTCTCCCCACTCCAGGCTGCAGAGCTCTGTCACACTCGATGCGAGCAACAAGCCTAATTGTTTTAAGTCAGCATCTGTGGTTACAATCTATCTGGAATTTGAACTTAAGGAGTGACAAGGTCGCAAGATAAGATGTAGTGCGCTTGTAAATAACAAATACCATTGGTCTCAAGATGAGGGATGAGGTGACTGGTGACTGTGCGGCCAGGGAGGGGAAGCGATGGTTCAACGTCAAATCACAGCAAACAGGCCTCCGCTCTGCAGTAAACCTCCAGCCCCTCAGAACAGAAACATGAGTCTGCTTCTGCTGAGACATGCCAGATTCACAGAAATCCTCACAGAGCAAATGAATGAGAAAGGAGAGTGAGGTGAAAAAGCAAGCAGGGAGTGAGAAAAAATGCAGGAATAAAATGGATAAATAAGTGTTAGAGGAGAGAGATTGATTTCATAAACCCTTTACCCTCTATCCTATCACCCTGTGCAACACTCCAAGGTCAGGTCTGTCGATCTGGCATGTGAACTATATAGGCCAGTAGGAAGGAAATGGCAGGGAAAAAAGGATGAGAGTGAGATACCTTCCTCGCTCAGCTATTATTCTTTGTTAACCAGTTTTTAGCACAGCTCAGCCTCTCTGGTGGTTTTCATTAAGAAAGGAATCACCTTGGTTTTGCCAGGACCCCTAATCAGAACCAGACGCGTTGGAGGTTTTAATTGAAGCAAGATGGACCTCCACGTTGTACACAACTGGCTTAATGTGACAACTTATCCCATCACTACAACAGTGTTTCCCAACGGACCGGGGAGAAAAACATCCCCTCACTGAGGGAAATCTAGGGGGTTTGTTAATATCCCTCTGATTCCAGAGGGTTGTTATTGTTGAAACAGCTCCAGACTGCTATTCACTACCACATCAGCCTCTCCTTCTGCGTTACATTATTTGCATTGTGTTTGAGTCTTCCTCGTTGGCTAATGTTATGACCATTAGTACAGTACCGTGGCGGCATGTGTCTGGTTCTGGCTGTTTTTGAGGCCGGAGCAGAGTGGAGCTTGGCAGTGGGAGAGCAAGGAACACATTGTGTGACTGTGTGTCCAGTGCTAGCCAGCTCTCTGGGCAGGGGAGCTTGCTTTTAGCTAAAAGAAAACAAGAGTCTGAATGAAAACGACAAGCTCAGAGCTGAGGATGTTTTTTTAGCTACAGCCAAAGCACCAGTTCCAGTTCTTGCTGTAACCCTGCCATAAAGATAGTGTTTCATTCAGCTTTCAGTCTTTATACAACCAAGGCCACTACTGAGTCCCCCCCCCCCCCCCCCCTCTCTTTCTCTCACATGTTGACAGTTCAGTTGAACCAAAAAATTGCACAGGAACAGATAATCTACCTGCTTCCTTCTCTATCCCTGCCCCCTTTCCCTAATCCCCTGAGAGTGTTTGGATTACTTTGAAAAACAATATGAATAATTTGGAAATGTGGCTCCTCCGGCTCCTGCTGGGTGCTTTTCTTTCTTTGCTCATTTCCTTCTCAAAGCTCCCTTGATATGGGGCTTGTTGTGCTGTTTTCAGAGGAGTGAGAGACCTCTGTGACTTATTACTCAGGCCCCTCACCATACACCCTCTCTAACCTCTGAGACCAACACACACTGACAACCTGCCTTGTATCAGATTATGCCTTAGCACCAAGTCGAGGCTGATAGTAAATGTCCCATATAAAACCATGAAGTCCAACTTTTTTATATTGCTGTGTTCAGTTAACTCTGTTTTATACTGTTCGAGAAGATAATAGGATAGAGATGTTATGGGTGGGGGGGTCTGAATGAAATTGGCTTGACATGTAAATCCAGCGGGCGTGTGCACGTGTGCCGAATGTGTGCAAATGAACGCAAGGAACATGTCATCAGCCACAAATCGTTTCCCACCCAGGCAGATTTACACAGGGCAAGTCAATGAATTGTCTGGCATTCAGAAACCAAAGTCACCAAAGCCATGACCACAGGCATGAGCAGTATCTTCTGAAGGACATAGATAAAAGGGAGGAAGTGAGAGACTCTGCATATGAACAGTAAACCCTCTGTATCAATGCATATTCAATGTAATTACTGATCATAAATCAAAGAGCTCGCCTTGTGAAATAGCAGTTTTCCATCTGTTTGCCATAGATGTGCAGCATTCAATTTCTCCTCCTATCCATCACTTGTTAATGTTTTACCCTGATATCGCTTTCACTTTTCCTGCTATGTATCCATCCATACATCTATCTTTTTATGCCCTCCTCTCAAATGCTCTCCTCCTTTCCCACTCTGCCACGTCTCTTCCCAGCCTGTGTGCTGCAGTGCAGCTGTGTGCGAGCATGGGCATCAATGGAGGAAGAGCTGGAAGGATGAAGGGAGGCCCAGAAGAGAGGGGCAGGGAACTGGTTGATTATTCATAAGACAGTGGGAGAACTAAGGGCTTCAATATGTCCCAAAGCATTTCAAGTGGGACAGAGGAGTCAGGGGAAGCCAATTTAGTCAGCCACAAGGAGAGAGTGTTTGCTGCGTTTACAGATTGTTATTCTAACCACCCACTCTAACTAGCATCCTCAGACCCTCCTCACTCTCTTCTGTACACACCATCCCGTTCCCCGCCTCAATTATTTTACCCTAAACAGGTCAGCTGCTGTGTGTGTGTGTGTGTGTGTGTGTGTGTGTGCCATGAAACAGGGACATTATTTTCAAGAAAAAGTTTGTGATTCACCCACAGAACTTCACTGGAAGCCGCACATGTGGGGAAATATTTAATAAAGTCATAAAACCTTCATGTTTTAGGATGATTAGCATAGCATGCAAGTAGACAATCCTTAAAGGCTAAAGGTATTGAAGTAGTCAAAGGCAGCTGAAATATTGCAAACTCTCACTCAATGAGTCAATCAAAACATGCAAATGCTCAAATTCTTGTACCACATACACAGTCTCATAGCCTCTGGTCCACGAGATGACAACAGGCACTGTGTGTGTGTGTGTGTGTGTGTGTGTGTGTGTGTGTGTGTGTGGGCTCAAAACATCCTTCTGCTGGTTCCTTTAGGGGTGGGAGGGGAGAGTGATGACACAGATGGTGATGAGAAGAGAGGAGGGTTCCTGCCATAACTTCCCAACATAACTCCTCAACATCATCTGCTCTGATACGACACCGTGGGATCTTTCAGCGCCAACACAAGAGCAGAGTTGCACCACAGTGATAAGTGCATAATAGACATGAGAGGTTTGATGTGCATCCAGATTCATCTACAGTCTTGTGAGATTTGGATCAAAACAGGGAGTGGTGGAGAAGAGTTGTTGATGGCCTGGCCTCCCTGTTTAGCTGATAGGCCCAAAACAAATAAATCCTAATATAATCCTAGTTGTGGTTAGACACAGCATGAAGAGACTTTTGATCTACCCCTGAAATAAAACACTACTGTACATCTGCCTCAGCGAATGATCAAACCCCTCGATGTTGACTAAATGCCAAAAATATCCTGCCGACCACAAAAGCGCCTTGTCAGGTTTTGGATCTTATGTTATACATAGTGGGAGAAGCAGACAGGACAGTCTGTAGATGAGAAACCTCTCGTGACGTGAAACACCCATTTTAATGTAGTGAATATGTCTTGTTAGGCTAGATACCTTTTGCAGCTAGAGAGACCGTTGCTAACTCGGAGCTGTTAAAACAAACAGGGAGGTCCCTGAGCATAGCGCTTTGGACAAAGGTTAAAGCAATATCCCCCAGCACTATTCATTTCAGAGAATCCATCCCACTCACTGGCTTTGATCCTCTCTCTCACTCTCTGCCCCCTTTCTCTCTTGCTTAACCTGAGCTGGTGAGGAGGTGGTTGTGTGTGTGTGTGTGTGTGTGTGTGTGTGTGTGTGTGTGTCTGTGAGTGTACGATGAGAAGCAGAGTTCATCGTCAATCCTTGAAAACATCATCTCATCTCACCGACTCCAGCAGCCATCGCCGCCCATACGGCAACACGGGATCTTTCAGTGCCGAGAAAAGCCCGGAGCTGGACCCGCAATGATAAGTGCAAAATAGGCGTGAGCAGTCTGATCTGCACCCAGATTTGAGGGCGTACGTGTACGCACGTGTGAGTGAATGTGTGTTTGAAGTTTAGCTGCTGAACGCCCCAGAGGAAAGCCTATCCCTCAGGCTGTTTACCCCCACCAGAGCTGTTTACTTGACCCCTGATGATTTAGATGCATAACCAAATAAAAACAGTCAGGGAAGTTCAAACAGCTAGTGACGCATAAAGGGTGCACGAGGTGGGACAGCACTGTGTTCAATGATGGCTCACAGCTGGACCTCCCCACGTCACCTACTGCATTAGAGATGAGCTAAGTAGACCAGCTACTTATAATCTTATATCAAGTCTTTTTTCAAACATCTAAGAACTACTTGAGCTTGAGTTATAAATCTTTATAATAGATCATTCTTAACGTGTTCCATGAAAGTCTGTGGATGCCGGCCAAAGATATCCAGCATTCATGGGAGTGGAATATGATTCACAAATTTGAAAAGAGGAGCCTTTTTGTAAACTAGCACAATCTTCCCGTATGTGTGTATATAGAATCATGTATACCACTCCTGGGGAGGATTTCAAAATATTTCAACATTGTGAACATTTGGAAATTTGTACAATGTTGTTTATGTTTTGACAGGAGGAGCATTGTTGTGTAGCAACGGATCCATTTACATAATTTCTCGATGTGGTAAGCACTTACATAATGCCCCCATTCATTTGGATTGAACTGCAGCTCCCTTCAAGGCCCCTGGACCTGCAAATTACAGGACACACACCCATACGCACACCCAGGTCTGTGGGCTCCTGCAGTTTCTCACATTTAATAATTTGTGGATACTTAGATTTGCAGTGCAGCAAAATTAAAATTTTTTAGAGAAATGTAGAGAAAAAGAACAGAAAAAGAAGAAAATGCAGAAAATCAAACAAAGGAATTCACAGTTTTCATAATTTAAAAAATATGTCAAACTCAGACACTCGCTCATGTCCTAGAAAAATAAATCAGATTAAGAATTGTAAATGAGCAGAGGCCCTAAGTTGGCCTATAGGTTTACACAACTTTGTCGACGTAATGTAGACTCATGTTGCTGAACATAGCCGAGGGAGCACATGCCAACACGTAATTTAGTTGTGGTGACTACTGCAGCAAGGGAAATATCGGAGAGGGTATAGTTTAGATCATGTCCTCACAAAGGATGATGTCATCCCCTTCAAACTAGCAGGCTTCGCTTTGCAAAGGTTACTTGGATACATTTGACCGCACACCCACACATACCCAGTCATATTGGAGCACAAATCCCTCGTGAGTGCATGAACAGATTTACACACATGTAAATATACAACAACACACGCCTTAGGCTGGATTCATTCTTGTCTCTGTAAAGGGCTTGATTTTGGACTAGGATTTGGCTAAATGCTGTAGCTCCACAACAACACTAGGTGGATGTGTAGTACATTATCAGGTCATGATGAGCATTTAAGATATAGCCAAAGTAATTGTCTTTACACTGGCTGGCCTTTGCAGAGAGTCCTGCTTTGATGAATGTAGGCAGCATACGAGGCAGCAGGTATGAATTTGAATGTATAGCAGCTCTGTTAATAAAACCACAGCATGTCGTGGAGATGCTGTGGTAAACTTTAGTTTGATCTTTTCACAGACATCCAGTGTTGGCCGAGACAGTACAACACACTTTACATTTGGATTCAGCCACAACAAACCATATGAAATATGTGTTTATTAGACTGTATTGTTTACAAAGCTGTCGGAACACGTGGCGTTTTGTTTATATGCTGCGCAGAGCCATCAATTGAGGTTGTAGCAAGTGACGTTTGGTGTTTTATGTGGCAAATTGAAATGGAGTGGAAACCACGCCCCCTGTGCCCTATGATAGAGAGCAGCAGTGGTAACAGTGGCTTTGCTCTGGAAATTCCACTGAATCACAACGTATACATTTGTCCAGCCACTGAAAAAGAGGCAACCACTGAGCTATGAACTTCAGTAATCAGTGAGTCAATGTTTTCCTTCACTTTGTGATATATGGATGATCAAGGTGAGGATAGGTTTTGCACTGGAAATGGCATCACCACTGTAGATCACAAAATAAAATTATGTGAACTGTTATCAGGAAGCAGAGGATTAGTGAGCTCTTGTTCAACTTATTCACAATAAACAATTTCTACCGACACTAGAAACATCTTGGGGGAAACGCAGAGCAGTCTAACTTCACTAAGCACAGATATGGTTGTCTCCACATCTCTACATGTAGGTATATTTTTGAGATGTACTTCATCAGCTCCAGCAGCACTTCACACGTGGCCTCTATACACCCCTGAAAAAGACGTTTAAATCTGGCTTCACGATCATTCGCCGTTTTTCTTCCAGTAACGAGCCCAGGCTGTGGTAATCTGCTTGAAATAGAAAAAGGAAAGAAAAGAAACAAGGAGTAGAGGAATAAGATGAAGAGAGGAGACAGCAAACACGTAGGGACAGATGCATTTAGCAGCCCAACGTAGCACTGCTTCACTCTGATAGTAACCCACCATCAGGAACAAAGCACCATCAAAAATTATCAGCCAACCGTAGCAGGTGGCTAAATTTGGACATGCGTGCGGTGGATACTGACACAGTGAGAACCATCTTCACAGAGACATCAGGTAGAGGAGGCGAGCAGTGAACATCATGAATACGAATCCTCATAATCCCATTACGGACCTCGCAAAAACACTCACATGCTTGGTGATGAACATGATGTGACAAGTGATATATAGTCAATGCTCTGCCGTTTCTAATGTGGTGATTGAAATATGAGGAGAGTGGAAGAGCCACTAAAATGGTTTTGAGCTTTAAGTGTGTTGAGCTCTATTCCATGACTGAAGCAGTGACATTACAGCTGAATCCTGTGTCTGACATCACTCACCAAGGCTTTTCCATCTCACAATCTGAGCACTGTTTTATTTGGAGAATGTGATAGTCTCGCAGTCTATTTTACTTCCACACACTCACTCTTTTATACCATAATGTGCAATCACACAAACACATGCACACTGGTGCATGCACTCACACATAACAAGTGTTCTCAGACAGGGCGAGTGAGTGATATTCCTGGTGTGGTTGAAGGGTGGAGTGGGAAACAGTGGACCAAACCTGGTTTAAAGTTAGAATCATGTTGCCATATGAAAATGATCTCATTTCTAAATTGAGGGAAACCCTGATGGATAGTTTGGAACACAATACAGTTGCAGGGCACCCCAACATCTCTGTCATACATGATAATAATCTTATAACACTGAGTGATATGATTTTACAAAGACTTGGCAAAGAGGGATGCCACATGATGTCAGCTTATGACTCCATGGCTCCTTATTTTGGTGCCAGTGAGTCCGCTAATCACATGACATCTCACATGAATCTAAGCACGGATTTCATTGCAGGGATCCTATCACAACACATATGTCTTACTATGTGTACAATACAGTATAGAGGTCTCATGGCTGTTTTTACTCAGACTGTATGATGAAGGAAGGAACATCTTTGTAATGGCTGTCATGGAATAAACCAAGAGTAATCAAGCACATTACTTGGCTCTATATTGTCTTGGCATTGCCAGCAGTGCGGCTTTTGTGCTGGTAAATATTTGCTGTGAGTTGAGTAGCATGGCATCGGCACATCACAAGGACATTTTGTGTTTCCCAAACATTAGGGCAGTGACGTCAGAAGGCCATAATGATGTTTAACAAGCCCACCCAGTCCAGCATCACCCCATAAACAACCCTGATATACCCTTAGTCCCCTGTCCAACTGCTTTGGAACATAATAGAACCCAACACCCACTTAACCTGGACGTCCTCCATGTTACGTTAAGGTAACAAAAACAGACACTCGGTTCTTTCACCTTTCGTAACCTCATTCTGATGTTCCCACCTTGACCAGGGTTGCAGGCGAGGGTCTGTTCAGTGTTGCCCTTCTAAAGTACATGGCTTAGCTGTTTTGATGTGGGGAAACCCTGTTTGATAATTACAAAAGAAGAAACATGACTGACTGGAAAACCCATAACATCACCACTCCAAAAGTGTGAAGAAGAGAAAGTGCACACATCTTCGAGAAATAGTTGATCAGAGGTAAATAGGAGGAAGAGGAGAAGGATGGAAAAGGGATAGTAAAAAGTCATAATTTATGACTGATTAGCAACCGTTACCAATTAGAACAGCAGAGGACAGGAAAACCAGAGAGAGGGAGGGACGGGGTCGGTGGAGTTCATTTCCATCCGGCAAGCCTCAAAAAACACACATACACACACACACACACACAAACAAGAACTTGCATGGAGCAGAGTTTTCCAGCAGGAGCCTAATTTGTGTTTGGGCTCACTTACACTATTATATTGGTCCAGTATGATCTCAGCTCAGACTGAGGCTAAATGTCTGTGTCTGTCTGTTTGTAGGTGGGATTGTGTGTGTGTGTGTGTGTGTGTGTGCATAAAAAACAGGGAGAGAGAGTGAATGTGCATGTGTGCAGACATACAAAATGTGCATGTGCCATATCCATGTTTGCATGTGCGGCGGCGGGCATGCATGAGTGTGTGTGTGTGTGTTTGTGTATGAGTGCGTGGGGCTGCCAGTGTGTCTGACAGGAGAGCAGAGGTCATGCTAAGGTTGGGATGAAGTCACAATGTAATTATGCTTCAATGAACCAAAGGGGAAGTAATAAAGACCAGCTGCATGTTGTGTGACTCTTACAGTTCCACTTAAAGCAAGCTGCACATTCTCTCTGCTCTCCCACGCTGTGCTGAGAAGGGGAATACGCGGTATGTTAATGCTCCTGCCTCGAAAAAGGGATCCAAGGAGAGTTTAAAAAAATACACACATGCACACACACACACAAACACACACACATGCAGACATTATTAAAAAGCACAGCGTCAGCAGCAAATAAAGAGATAATAAAAATGGGCAAAATATTTCCTCTCACATTCTAATGGGGCGGGGTTGCCAAGGTGACCTGGCGTGCAGCCAGGGACGGAGATGGTCACTGAGTGCATAGCCTATATGGGAGGAAAAGAGGGTGGGAAGAGAGGGCGACACACCAGGTGGTTTCACTCGGGCGATCCAGTCTCGACTGCCTGTGTCAAAAAAAGAAGGGAAGGGAAAGAAAAAACATCAACTGGCCCGTCAAAAACAAGAGGGAAAAAAGGGAGAACTTTATCTTTCCCTGATTGAGCCTCCCTCTTTTCTTTCTCCCGCCTGTGATTTTTCTCTCTCTTCTCTCCCTCTCTGTTTTACTTATATCCTAAATCTTTGTCATTCTCGTTCCTTTCTTCTTTTTTTCTCTCTCTCTCCCATCATCCTCCCCCCATCTGTCTTACTCAGACATGTTTTCCAGGGCCTGCCATCCATAGATACCGTATCCACCAACAGTAGCCCGCCAGTGCCTAGCAGAGAGCCCCTGGGGAAGGTGGAGAGGTGGGGGAGGGCCTCCAGAGAAGGCCTGCAGGGTACGGGGTGATACGGGTGAGTGGGAGGGGAGCTCAAAGGCCCTCCTACCTGATAACCACAGTGGCTCGATCTGGAGACGCATGGAAGGAGAAACACACAAAGCCCACGTCCAGTACAACAATAGAGACAGAGACAAATGTGTCAGGATTAGTTGGATTTAAACTATAAGAAAGGTTATAATAATAATAAATCAGGCTTATATAATAATATGTTTTACTCAAAGACATTTTAGACATAAACATAAAAAGAGCAAAACATAAAAGCAAAGAAATCAAAGAGAATAATTATATATCAAAAAGACAATAAAACCGGGAAATTAGACAGGAATAGTTATGGCAGAACATCAGATGGTGTGGTGAGTCCTTTTGCATTAAAACAAGAAGTATATGTTGTGACATTAATTACATGTAAAAGGAATACACTGTATTCCCAGTGTTAATTCCTGAAATCTGCTGTGTGCCACTTGTCTTTCCAAGTAAATAAAAGCTTCATATGGCAGTAGGATGTTTAAGTTTGATTGAATCAAATTAAAGTGAATTGCTGTAAGAACTCTTATTGTTGCCAATAAACAGTTAAAAGTTGCTTGTCTGTTTGTTTTAGATTTTCATGATATCAGTTTACATGACAACAGTTCAACAAAAGCCATGGCGTGTGCTAATTTCTCTTATTACCAAACATGAACAAACTCCATAAAGAGAGAAACAGTGGCTTCTACAGAGGTCATACACATGCTTACATTGTTGAGTAAAATCTTCTCGTAATGCGTGGCTTATGAGGTCCCATGCAAGTATTTATGAGTTATTGGGAACTTATATGAAGGAAAGTGAGCGGTACAGCTTGGCTCTTATAGCTCAGCTTGCTGGGATAAAAAAAAAACCCAGAAACAACAAGCAGGACTTTATCAGGGAAAGTACAAGTCACTGGGTCCTGATGTGGCAACTGGAGGCTTCTGTCAGAAGGGAGCTACGTTAACAGATACTCAGCAGTCACCAGTCATCCCCAAAACATGTGGTTCCTGTAAAAAAGACCCTCGCCCCCCCTCATACGAATCCCTTCCACTATCCAGTCACACTGCCAAATCAACAGGGAGCAAGAGATGTGTTTTTTCCTGAGGGTGTCCCCCATGGGTGTGACGTATGCATGAGTGAGGGTGTGTGTTTGAGTGTGTGCACAAGTAAGACAGGGGCTGATCATTATTTTGGTGTCAAGGTCCACATCACAACACTGCAACTGGTATTAATTTAGATGAGACTGGAACAAGGTTTTGTGCCAGTCTTGTCCAACGTAGCTATTAAATGGAAAAGTCTAAACATTTACATTATGGTTTGATTTTTTCAGGCATTTTCCTTTTGTTCTAGATTCCTTACAGAAAGACAGGGATGACTGAAAATGAGGGAAATAGCAATCAACAAAGGTCCTACACAGGTCTCTCAGCCAACAGACCCACCAGGTTGAAAATTCAACATACATTTTCAATTTTAGTCTTTTAACCGATGATCAAATAAAACAGGGATCTCATAGTGACTGTAACAGAATTATATAACGTCAGTCTTTTCTTTTCAAAGTATTACAAGCAACCAGCCCCAGTTTGTGCCTCTCCTCGCCTTAGTTTAGAGCTTAAAAAAAGGAATTACACCACAGTCTTTGAAAAAGGAGATTTAACAACATGTACTGAATGACATGACTCCTCTGATCATCTGAATGTTAAGTCTGCTCCACAATAAAAAAGATCTGTAACCAGTTTCCGAAGTGGTGACTTTGTCTAGGTTGTTGGAAATGACATGTCTCCTTAATTGTTTTGTATGGCCCTTCATCAAACATATTTATTTTACAACAGGGATTTGTAATGGTTTTATGTTTTTTATGTTTTATTTTCATTTATGAAGAGGCAATGCACATTAATTAACATAGGTTCATCATGTAATGTCTGGCAGGTTGTTGGCATAGGAAAATCATTAAAAGGTCTTGGAATGCACGGGCAAATTGGGTTTTCTTGCCAATAGGGGCGTCAGAGAGCATGGACAAAAGATGTATTTTGTCGTCTAATCTGGAGGACTTATTTGAGGAATTATGTTTTTTAATCTTTATTTTAATTTAATCACTCACTGAACAACATATAAACATATAACATATAAAATGACTAGGGGAAATGTAAACTACATGAAACAAGCATAAATGGACTGGTATTGATATTCTCCATTGCAGAGATGAGGTTTCAGTTCCTGCTGGAGGATTGGGTATGACTCTGTAGTCCTGAATACATTGTGAAGGTCATTCCAAATATTAGGAATTCAGGAGGGAGAATTTGTCAAGGCCAGGGAAGGTGACCAGGTCGCTGCAAGGAAGTAGAAGCTGAGTGCTGTAGCTGAACTCAGCAACTCTTATATCCGTGACTTTCCATTCAACCTATGGCACTGCTTTGAAAAGGAGACGCAGTGGCATGTCACAAAAATACAAAAATACATGACAATCTAGAGACATGAACTAAACACATCCTTTTCGGAAAACTCAACACCTCTTCTCACAATAGAACAATATGAGTAAATGAAAAACAGGTCCAGGAAAGCCAAACAACAGATTGAAGCAAAAAAAAAAACAAAACAAAACACACAGCTCCTGAAAAACCCATCAAGCTAAAAAAAACCACAAAAACCGCCTGGACAGAAACACATCCTGTCTCATATTTAAACCTTACTGACCCAGCGGCCGATAAAAGTAGATGGCGAATAACAGGCAGGTTGGTGTCAGGGTTGGCATCCTGGAGAGCATGCCCAGGGACGGAGAGGGGGAGAAAGGATGCAGCTGGTTCCAAGGTGGGCCTCTAACCCCTGGACCACCCTAAACTAAAGAGATGTCTGCAAAGAGGAAATCCTCTAGCCGCGGGAAACCAGACCATCTGAGAAAAAAACATACATAGCCTAGGCCTGCATGCAGGAAGAGCTCTGGCTGAACCTCACCAATAGCCTCTGCGTTGGTAGGGATGGAGAGGAGGACCGTTTTCAGGAAAGTCTGAAATGAAGTTCAGATATGTGACTCCTTGGCTCTTCACTCTGAATTTTGAAATCTCAATGGCAGACCTGTAAAACTTGACTTTTTAAATTTGGCAGACAACGCATTGTCCAAGCTTGTACTTAAGAAACCACAGACACACCTGTACAAGACCACAGATAGTCAAGATCTTTAGGATGGACAGACCAAAACTGAGGCAACAAATCCTTTTTGACCTTTTACCCAGATACTCCACAATTGATGTTCTCCTGATCCATGCTCTATTAAATTTGCTCTATATCACACAGACACATTCACTCTCATAAACAAACATATTAAGATGTACAGAAAGGTTAATAGTCCTGCTCCTCTTCTACCTAATTGCCACATTAATCAAGAACACCCTGTGTGAAAAACATGGGAAAATCAGGGCCAAAAGTTGTACTTAACAAATGGAGTATGTGCCAAATGTTTTCATCAACCTCTCAATTCAACGCAAACTTGCAGCTGAAATGTGTTTCATTGCATACATTAAAAATGCTCTCTGTATAAATTTGTTAATATTCCACTTGACAAATGAAAGCCCACTGAGTGGTGGTCCACATTACAGTCGAGTTAAGATGAGGACACAGAGGGACTGAGGCCTAAAACCAAACACCAAAACCCCAGAGTCCCCCAACTCCACTATAAACCCTGTCAAAGATCTGTTTGAGGAGTTGTGTGTGTGTATATGTATGTGTCCCACCCCACATTTTGGAAACTTCTGCCAAACACAGATCCATGTAAGGTCATTAGCCCACCTCGGACGTCTCTGCTTTGTGTCTTAATGGCAACTTCCCAAACACTCAGCTCCTCTCTGCCAGGGCTTCCCACAACTCACACGAACACACTTGGTCTCATGTAGACACACGTACAAACAGAATACAACCTGGCTGCCATAGTGCAAAAAGCTTTGAGGAGTCCAGACATTAATCTATAAATAGTGGTTAGTCTGATTGTGTAGTGCACAGGGTGAGGAGAAGTTATTTAAACTGACTTTATCTAGTTTTTTTTCTTATTTTCTCTACTGTAGCCAATAGCCTAGATTATTTCACATTCATCGTTGCCTTTATAGCTCCATTATATTTGTGTCAATATTTTGTGCCAGAATCAAATGATTATTTGCAGTTTCTTAATCCTTATTTCATCTCATTAATTCATTTTATTTAAAGCTCCAACATGTGTCAGCAAAACCTCTTCCCGAGAATGGAAACAGGTCTTGACGTGGATCTGATTGACCATTTGACTTTCACATGAATGGGTTCCTCAGTAGGAATTGCCACCCATGGACCAAGAAGTACAATGTGTCATCATTGCTTATTACAAATATCAGAGAATTAGTTTAAAAATATTGATGATTAAACGTCATTAAACCAACTTCCTGAAGAGTTTGAATTTGAACAAAAGGAGGGATGTGAAAATAAATTTAACTTAACTGGTAATCATGTAATAGATTTGTGTGTAATTCCTGCCTCCCAGCCATGTCATCAAACACACTATGACAAACCCACTGTACACTAGCTGTCCTTGTAATAGGAGACAAAGTGAGCAACTAGCTTGCAAAGAAAGTGGATCATCAGTAACTTAAGACCCAGAAAAATTCAAGAGTTAGTGGAGACCAAAATAGAGTAAAAGGTTTGTAGATTTGTCAGGTGACCCAAAATGTGATGATGATAATGTTCAGCTTGTTTTGGAGTTTTTCTACCCTCTGGTGTAGTGCTGGCCAAACGAACAATCCTTTTTCTACTGGTTCTATAAAAGGAGACATTGGAACTTTAGACTGCTTCACAAACTCAGTCAGTACTGCTTGACAAAGTTTAGCTTGTTTTAAGCAGTGCAGCTAGTGACTGACTAATTTTCCCCTTGGGGCTATGCGGTCGCTGCTGAGAACGTTCAATACTATAAACTTGTATACTGGATTTGACATGACGGCTACTGCTAACACTCGTACATACTTGCTGCCCTCTGCACTTCCCATACATGCCGAACTGCAGCCAGTACGCCAAAGAGACCCATGAGACCTTTGGGGCTCGCCATATTCGTTCATATAGTGTTTAGCCTGTGGATACTATTTATGGCTGCTGCCGACTTTGTTGAGACTCACTGCTGCAGTTTGGTTGATAATTAAACAAGCTTTGGTGCCTGTTAGTATTAATAATGGTCTTGCATTTTGATTTAAATGTTTTTATCGTGTCCAGGTAATTTCTTATATTTTTTACTGTCATGATAAAACATATGTAATAGTTAGTAGATTTTTGTTGATTTATTGTAAAAAATAATACACACTTAGCATCAATGCAATTATAACAGTAGGAAAAGTAAAACACTTTTTGATTTCATATGTTTTGTATGTCAGATTTATGTAGCCTACAGCTTAATCTTTTGAGAGAACAATGAAGCATGCTTGCACTTAATACCCACATATCATGCGCCCTGCACCCTTGTCGCCTGAAGCAACAAAACACTTGAACCTCCCGTCACTTCTCCAGTGGCCAAAATGTGGTTACCGCAGTTAAATGGGGAACTTATTGGCACTAAAGGAAAGTGCTGACTTTTTGATATTCAGATCTATTTTTCAGGAATACACAACCTCGGGGAATACATGAGCTGTGTGATACTGAACTGACTGCCATCAAACAGCCCGAATACTCAAAGGAGTCTAGTAAAAAAAAAAAAAAGGAACAGGATAAGAGTTTGGACAGTCTTTGTGTGTCCTTAATGTAACATGTCCTTCCTGTAACACAGCTCCCTCTCATTCACTATTGTACTGCTGTTCTTGTAATGTAGAAAGAGCTAGCCACATCACTATCAATAAGACAATCTGCTCTGAATAACAGAGATAGACATAGGTAACAGGACACTGTTGTTCCTAAAATACGTCAATGTTCACACCTCTGGCCCAACATGGAGCTCTTTCGTCCACATCAAAAGACGGGCACCTACATTGCTGACGTAAGTTAGACCAGATAGCACCATGCATGTACTGAACCATCGCTGTATGTAGCGGCTGTTTTGATTAGGGTCTGAGCCATACAAGGTTCCTCAGTGGGAGATTATCCTTGATATAGAAAATCAAACCGTTAATACACTAGTATTAACAACATACCTATGCAATGAAACCAAATGGCAAAGTTGTTTTCGAGCGTTGCTGTTTTAGAGCGCAGTTCTGCACTCATCACCTGCAGTGAATTTATTAGACCCCTCCACGGATGAGGTCAGCATGTTTAAGGCAAGGGATATGCTGGGTATTTTAGTAACAGAAATACACACACAGGCACACAGTCACGCACACATGCATCTCCACACACGCTTCCACAGGAAGACACACCATGTACACATAGAAAACATGCACACAGAGAACTCTCACTCATGCTTTCACACACGCTGTGTCTCTCTCTATCACACACACACAGTATGACTCAGGCCAGCAGAATGTGTTTGCTGCCTGCTCAGCTCTCATCTGGAAGTTCCAGACATGAGATAACGTGGATCCAATGATGACTTTCTGTCTGACCGAAGGAAAACGACCCCCTGGGCTGAGTCCCGTTACCTATTCCAGGGCACACACACACACACACACACACACACAGAACTGACATAAGCACAGCAGTACACAAACAACCTCAGCCTGCTCTATGCCGTAGTCCCTCTAATACCAAACAATCCCAAGAGTCAGTGTGAGGGTGATACGTTGCATATGGTCGAGAGGAAACGTACACACGCAATCCATTCATTTACTTAGCTGTTTATCTATGATTAATCAGGGCACTACATCCTGTCACCCGCCTACAAAACAAGTCATATATCTGCAGGCTAATGGTCCTGCACAGTATTGTGTAATGTTTAATGTCTCCTCCAATGGATTTATATATGTGTATATGTAGGATTTAAAAATGGGAAAGGCATGTGAAAGTGGATCCCATGAAGAGCACTAGAATCTTGGAAAAGGAAAAGCCCGGCTTTCATGCATACGGCACTTAACAAAAGTTATATGTGTAATTAATGCAGTTGAGGACTGAAATGCTTTGCTGTTCAATGACCTGTCACAGTAGAGAGCTCAGAAATGTATTTCACTTCAGAAAGATCTTTGCACACGCTCACATGCACACACACTGCATTGCAAGTTATAGATACAGTATATACTGTTAGATTATACACAAGCACCTATGTTCCTAAACCGCACACATACGTATAAACCCTACGTATGCAAGTATCCCATTACAGATATATCCATGTTATTTTACCCCTTTGCCATTTTACTCCCTGGCCAAACGCAACACAGTTTGAAAACTTAACATGGATCGGTTCCCATCATTGCCATAGTTGCCATTTTCATAGCGTTAGATTTTTCCAGAGTGGAGAACTTCTGTTTGTTTTTACTGCTACTGTCAAACATTCAGGCTACCCTGCAACCTGATTCATGCTGCCGAACCTGACAGAGCTCCTTTGTATCATAAATCTGGCACACAAACTGTACATAGTATGTACTTCACACACACACACACACACACACACACATACACACATGAATACACACCTTCACCTGAACTCATGGAACTGTACATTTTCATACATTAATGCCAAATAACAAAGGCATCTCCCCAAACACACACACACACTCCTGACAGTAAGAAGGTAATTTGGTTGCTTTACATCAGAGTTTCCTCCAGTCCACCTTGTTGGGAAATAATAAGTAACATTTAATAGGCACAAAAGGAAAAGGTGGGAGGGAGAGAGAGAAAAAGATGGAGTGAGTGAGAGGGAGAAGGAGAGAGAGCAGCCACCGTGTCCACTCACACAAAGAGTGTGTTTGAGCGGCAGCGTTGCAGATGGAGCAAGTGAGTGCGCAATAACAACGCTGATGACTGATATTTCTTTAACACTGGAGCCTATTCCTCCACATGGAAAAGAGAAGAAGAAGGGTGGGGTGGGGTGGGGGGGGGGGAACACTGTATTCACCTGATGCCAGACCATAACATTATGACCCAATCCCTGTTATATCTACTGGTGGGGAACACTCTGTGGTGCAGGAAGCAGCTATAACATTGTTTTTCCCTCCTGTTAAAAAGCCTGTTCTAGTAAAACTTTAGGGGGGCTCGAACCCACAGCTCCCATCAATCTGCTTCCAGGGGGAAAGCTGAGTCACCTGAGCCCGCCTCTTCCCTCTAGCTCTCTCCATCTATCTATCTATCTATCTGTCTTTTTTGTCTTTCTCTCCATCTCTTCTCTCTGCCTTTGGAGGTAACCACAGAGTATAGAAAAGCGAGCCAAAAAAAGACAAAGAAACAGACATTTTTATTGCAAATGTACTAACTGTAATGGCTCCATAATGTAACCCATAGGAGAATCTGCTTTCACACACTGCACTGCTGTTAAATGGGCCAGAGATGTATAGAGTGGATATATACATTGAAATGCAAGCCAGGGTCTGTTATAATTTTGCCTAGATAGTGCAGTTATATATGACAGTTTATAGACTTGGAGACTGACAGAGTGAGGTCAAAGACATACAACAGTATTAGTATTAATATCTCTAATAGTAGAGTCCCTCTTATGAGTCATTTAGAAGGTCATGGGCTGCATTCTCAAGATGTCATCAACACAACAGAGAGATCTTTCACACACACACACACACACACACACACAGATATTATGTTACAGGAACAACAACCGAGAACAGAAGGGGAAAGGAGAAAAAAACAACAGGCCATGATCATAACAAGGCCGTGGCAAGATGGATCTGTTGCTGTCTGTATGAGGACATCATAGAGAAAACGTTTTTAATTACAAATAGATTAGACCACTGTGATGTTGTTGTGTGGTCTCTGTGTAAACTCCCTAAATATTTTGTTTGGAGCCTTGCATGGATTCTTTCCCTTTTGTTTGTCTTCAGGAGACCCAGGAATCTCTCTCTGCGATGACGGCCAGCGCCACTTTGTATACAGGAAAGAGAGACAGAGAGAAAAAGACAGAGAGAGGGAGAGGGAATAGTGGGCCAGTGCTGAGGCATGAGTGCACACTCCTGAACAGCACTTTTGAGCGGCAAAACCTGGCCAGGACATTACACAGTGTACTTAAGCGCTGAATAAGGCACCAACAGCAGTTCCAGTCACTTCAGAACCACAGATGAAGTGTCAGACTGGAACCACGGCGTGCAACATTAACAGGGTAATAACCCACCCAACCCCACCCCACCTCGGACTGCCTCTGACTCGGGTCCAGCTCCCAGGGCTGTGGGCTGATGTTGTTATTGTTGATTTTGTGCTGAGAACAGGAGTGCCAGCCAAAACGGACTCCTGTTACAATAACAAGACCTGAAGGGCCCCTGCTCTGCTCTACGCAGGACTTTTTTGGTACTGGGGAGCACCAACAATGATGTCTGTGGACAATCAACAACTAATTTGCTAAGGAGCGGGATGGGAGATCAGCCAGAGACTGTTCTTTTTCTTTGTCTTTCCTCAGGGGTTGAGTCTCTGTCACTGTTAACAACCATCTCTGCTTATTTCCTCTTATGTGTCTTTGACCACCACAGGAGGCCACATGGAGACGTTACAGGCTATCTAACGTGTATGCAACACTGCGACTTATCTCAGTCGTAAACATTAAAACGTGACTGCCAGGAAACACACTAAGACTAAACACACATGAAATGCATCAAACACACATTAATGTGGGACTGGGGGTACATACACTACATATGCATAAACATTGTACATCAACAGAAGCTAGAGGTATAAAGAAATGCAAAGTAAAATATACTAAATCATAAACATTTGTGGATTTTAGTAGTGTAAAACTCAAGGTAAACATTTTTATATGTATAACAAATAAAAAATATAACACAGCGTGCTTAGTTTACGATTGGACCTTGAAGACTGGGTAATGTAGTAAATAATGAAAATGAATGAATGAGGAGATTTCATTTTTCAGTTTCTTACAAAGTGAATATAATTTGTGTTGTGCTTCTCTGGTTTTTCATGATTTAGTATCCTCCATCATGAGACTCCATGCCTGAAAAGGTTATGGCTCTCCCTTTGTGTATGCACTTGTTGTGCTGGTTGCAGTCACTGATAATGAACTCCACCTGTGTATATTGATTGTGAAATTGCCAATGTCTTGCCTGAAACGTTCGTGTGGCAATATTTTATATATTAAAGTCAAACTGGATTGCTGGCCTAGTTCTTCTTTTTTTCTTTTTTACACATTTACAGATTTACTTCGAAGGACTATACAATCTGTAAGGCATCAGACACCCTCTATTCTTAAGCCCTTAATTTGGGTGTGATACACGCATATTGTATGTAACATATTATGCTTACAATATGCTTATGCTCTGTATGCATGCAGATACTCATTATTAACGGACTTAGATCGGGATCAGGGGCAAAACAATGTAATCAGGAGATCACTACCTTTGATTGAGCTTTTTGACCTTCTAACAAGAAATGTTAATAATCTGTCACCCCTCGGGCCCCTGGCCAGGTGACCCATTCAGTCTGTGTGCACCTGCAAATGTGTACGTGCAAGATCTCTTCAGGACAGCACTTACAGGTGGTGTATGATGTGCGTCAAAACACTCACCAATTCTTTTTTTATGTTAACCCACACACTGGCACTGACTTGATATTGACGCTCATCGATGTGTCAGAATATGTCACTGTTCTATTTCACAGCATTGAAACACAACTATCCAAAAACAGCAACTTTATCACATTAGTTCCTCAGATTGGGACTGTAACAACCTTTTCTGGCTATATGACGTATCTGGTGTGCGCTACGAGCATCACATGATGCGACACTACTAGGAGGTTGGTGTGTGTTGCACTTTAGTGTCTGACTGGTTGGCCACCCCTGACATTGAATTCAGTTGTTTGTTTCATATGTCAAATGCTTTGGACATACATGCACCTACATGTCTAACAGAAGTACAGGTATCAATAGGGTTCTGAACACAGTTACAGTCCCACAGGCATCTAATTGGTGGCCTTGTACTGCAATATGTTATTATGTGAATAAATAACTGTTAGGATAACTAAAATTAGTGTAAAATTTTTGCTAACATGGTTGACAAAGGGGTTACTGATGCCGAGGGTAGGAATTAAGCCAGCAGTGGAACCCCTCAAACCCTGCTATGCCCCCACATACTGGGGAAAGCCCACTCATTCCATCAAAACTATTTACATAACTCCATGGAGAAAATTGACCCGTAGCAGTTAGCTTTTCCATGTGCGCCACACAGTAGAGACGCTGTTACAATAATTGTCCTCTTACACGAGCACAGGGCAAACACAGTACAGTATTTACAGTAAGAAAATAAAGACTGGAGGGATGGTGAGAGGGAGATAGGAAAAAGGGGGGGGGGGGGAGAGAGAGAGAGAGGTAATGTGAAAAAGAGAGAGAGAAAAAGAGAAAACTGCTGATCAGGAAAGAGAGTGGGGTTTCACGGATATTCCCCCAACACCAACACATCCAGTGTTGATTTTTGTAATTGTCTTGGCTCTGTGAAGTACAGTAGTTGGCAGAACAGTAAGCTCTCTGATGGTTTGTATGACTGGCTGTCATGGTCATAGAGGTGGCTTCCCACCGCCTCAGCGTATGCCCCTTCCCTCCCTGTTTGGTGACCCTTGCTTCTCTTCTACCTTCCATACTTTTCCTCAATCACTCGTCTACCATTTCTCCTCTGTCTCTCCCCTCCAACCCAGTTGAAAAAACAACCAACCTGGGCCCAGTTGTGCTGCTTGCTACACCTACTGCCCAGCTGGCATCCATTGTTTGCAATTAGTTCCAAGGCATGTGTTTGACAGCATGCGTACTTGTAGTACGTGCAAACTTGCTTGTACATTTTTGCAGGCATGCACATGTCTGTCAGGGTGCAAATGTGTGCATACATCTAAGCATAAACACATTTCTTTGTGCATTTTCTGATCAGCAGAAAATCAGGCAGGCTGGGAAAATCATGTAAGGACACAGGTCTAGGCAGGTCCAATTATTAAGAACAATCCATCAATATGCAGAGCAAGTCCTGGAGCAGGCTCAGCAGAAAAAACATGGCAAAAAAAGCGAAAGCAGAAAAAAATGTAGTTCTTACGAGGAGGGAGAGAAAAATCTGTCTTTACAATCCCCCTGTTTCAGCTTGCCAACTTTCTGCTGGCTGTTGGTAGTGCGGAAATGAGAGCGTGCTAGATTCTCCCCTCCCGAGAATAACACAAACCCCTCAAAGCTCAAATCAAACACACAATCCACGTCACAGGAAACCATTTTGAAGCGTAAAACCTCCCAATGGGAGCTCCATTTGAATGCTGCGGGTATGCGCTGCCTTGCTCGCCCCCTGCGCCTCCCCCTCTCTCCCCTCCCGCTCTCTCAAGGCTTCAACCACAACCTAACCCGAACCACACCACCTCTCAGACGACAAGACTCCCTTTCTCTCACTCCTAGTCCATTTCCCCCATTATTCCTTTCTTTCCTTTATCCCCCTTTGTTGTTCTTCTTTGGCCCCTCTCTCTCTGTCTGCTATCAACAACTCTAACTCAATTATTAACAATAAAAATACATATATTTAATAGATAGATAGATAGACAGACAGACTGTGCACATGAACACAAAGACAAATAGTTTAATCAGGTTAAGGGTCATGAGCCAGCCCTCTCTGCTGCAGTACTCATGTGACCTCTCCTGCCACCAAAAGCCCCCCTCCCCCATCTCAAACCTCAACCACAACCTCCGCTCTCCTCTAAACCACCTCTCCTCCTCACCCCTTTCTCCCCCTCTTTGCCTGGCAATTGAAACGCAGAGGTCAGGAGGGCATATGGGAGGCAATCACACTAGTTTGTTTTGGCTCTCTAACCCCCACACCAAGTCCTTGGCTGTGCAGGAGCAATGCCGCCACCTTGCCTGCTTGCTGCCTGGGAAACAAACATATCCTTAATCACCCGGGCCCTGTATGCGCCAAGGCCACACTAGTGGATCCCTGTCTGACAAGCTCAGGCCAGAAATGTTGGACTCCGTCTGATGAACTAAGGCCATACAAGTCAAGCTCTGTCTACTGAACCCAGGCCACATTAGTGGGAGCCAGACAGTCAAATCCAGGTCGCACTAGTTGAGTACCCTTTGTTGAAACAGAGCCAGTGAGGACATACTCTTCAGGCTCAGTGTCTAGTCAACCCAGGCCACTCTAATCAAGCCCTGATGGTCAAACCTAGGCCGGGGGAGTCAAACCCTCTCTAGTGAATCCAGGCCACAAAAGTCCAGCCGTGCTGGTTGAAATCAAGCCACAAAAGGCTGATCTATCTTTGGCTGGGTGAGCAGTTCTGTCATCATGTTGGCTAAGTGTTGGCTAACAGTGGGATCCTCTGACGTTAGCACAGCGCAGCTGAGGCCTGGCAGTGAAACGAGATGTAAGACAGGGGAGAAGAAGCTTTAAATAAGAGCCAGTGGCCAAGAGCCATTTAGACTCAAGATAAGTTTGGCGAGTTGTCTGACACCACCTATCCCTCCCTTCTAATCCACAAAAACGAAACCTATAGCTTGTAAATCTCACTCTATTTATCCCTCTGTCCATCTGTCTCTCACCAGTTCCCCATCTCAAATATTTTCCTAACGACTTCTTCCTAACTTCTTACACACCTCCCTTGTATATTGGCACTAACATGCTCAGTGCGAATGACCAGGATCAACAAAATGAACGTATTCAAGTCTGAGAATGTGTTTGTGTAACTGTGTTTGTGTGTAAACAATAGGGGTACTAAAACCCAGGCAGCATTTTTGCAGCTCCCCCACTAGTGTTTGTTTGACAATGACAGCTAAGGCGGGGCCTCAGATCTGTGTTATACTCTAAACCACAGCATTCTCAGACCTTAAAGAATCTCCCTTTTGGGTTATCTTATTAGCATGTACTGTGTTAGCCCTATACACACATATACACCATCACCACCACACCCACCACGTTATGGTCTGACTCCATCAGGATGCTGGAAAATTAACCTTGAGGTTCTGCTCCCTGGGTGATATAAAGAGATTAGTGACCCTAGTCTGATTGTGCGTGATGAGAAGAGACTTGTGTTAAAGTACATAATATTCTCCCAATCTCCAAGACCCTTTGTTCCCATGGTCTCTCTCCTCTGTTCTCCTCTGAACTGTGCTTCAAGTGACCTGCAGGCAGGCACAGAGCAGTGATAGACCCACTAATCCCCATTCAGCCCACCATGCAACCAGACGGCAGCTAGCACTGAGCAGGTACATGAAGCGCTGAGACCAGCCGGGACTTCCAGGAAGTTCAGCATCAGGGATCAGTCTGTGTTATTGACTTGGCACAGCCTCCAGCCAGTACGATTCCACTAGAGAGGGGTTCACTGACTGCACAAGTGCCCATGTGTTTATGCGTGTATATGTGCAGACCAGGGCTCAGCGCTCTGTAGTCCAGATGGGTGGCCAGGCCCCAGTTGATTTTTTGTTATTCTGTTATGATAATTGAACCATTTTGAACGACTCAATGCTTCTCTTTCTGTCCCTGATACACATGCATACTGTATGCATCAAACCAACTTCCCTTTCTTCTTACATACAAATCACTACTATTAAGCTGTTTCAAATTCAAATGTATGTGTTGAACAGCTGGCAGGGGTGGGGACCACCCAGCCAGTAGAGGCGCATTGTGTTGATAGCAGATAAGTTGAAATGAGTGTCTGCAGAAATTCTTCCCCTCTTTCAGACAGACGACTGTGTGTTAGCCTCACAAACACTGTTCCACAAAAAAACAATACCCTGTAGCTCCTCCCCCTCTTGGTCACCACAAACAAATATTTCAGTGCAAACATAGATCAAAGACCCTGCCACAACCCATTTAGTGATGAAGTCTTAGGACTTCTAATCGATCCAAATTGATGTTGTGACAGTAGAAGAGGGGAAGGATCTCTGGAGAAGCACAGAGTTGGAAAACAGCATTCCACTTTTATTTAGCACCCCTACTGCTGAAGATACCAGAATAGACATGTCTGGCTTTACTGATTGATCCTTTGTGTTCCACTGAAAACCAGTGCACAAGCATGGAAGCAATAAGATGCTTCACGCAAACCAGACCAGGACAAGATGTTGACAAATTCTACAAACAAACAGTGGTGGAAGAACCACACAAATCTTTAGCTAAAGTAGAAATACCACAATAAAAAGTATGAATTATTATTGATGATGCATTCTGTGTAATGATGATGCATTCTGTGTAACAGGCATTTTAATGTTGCAGGTGGTTGAGTTGGAGATCATTATAACTACTTTATATCCTGTTGGGTACTTTAATTTAATATGATGAATTCAATGTTATACGATTACTACAGAAGCAGAGAATGCAATTCTTTTTTAATACCCTTATCTCGAGACCACAAGATAATCATCCCATTATCAAGAGAAAACATCCCATTTTCAGTCTACTTATAATGTTTATCAGAGATCAGGAGTGCTTGTAGCAACTGTTTAAGATGAAAATGCCAGACACAAGAATTTACGAATAACAACACAAAAACACAGCTGGGAAGTGATAGTCTAACTTCCAGAACTACTACAGAGAGTATGTGCTAAATGGAGTAAATGCAAATGTAGGTGATTAACAGTGCAAGTAGTGCAAATGTATGGTGATTAAAAACACATAAAAATACAATTAAAGATATATAAACAAATCCTATGCAGATAACATTCAGATTGGTACTTGTCATTTACAGAGAACACTATGAGACAGATGAACTTGTTATCACAAGAAAACAAGCTTTGTTATCTCGAGATCACGGCATTAAAAAATATATTTGCAAGGATAGCCGTTCTGAAGACTACCATGTTTTGTATTTAAACTTTTTATCTGCAAAGCAACTAGTATCTAGCTGTTTAATAAATGTAGTGTGCAATACATCAGTGAAATCTGGCAATACTCAAGCAGAGGTAGAAAGTAACTACGAACTGTACTTAAATACATTTTTAGGTGCTTGTATTTCTATTTTATTTGATTCTTATACTCCACTACATGTCAGTGGCAAGTTATAGTTACTAGTTATTAGTGATTAGTGATTTTACATTTTATAAAATAGGATGCATTGTTATAGATTTGACCCAACAACACAACCGTTTCTTAAGTGTTTTTAGCAATTGGGTTTGTATTTGACATGCTGCAATATATAATATAATAATATAATAATAATAATATATAGGCCATCAGCAGAGGCACACATACCTTGACTAGCTGTCTCCTGCTCTTGCCGTCAGAGCCGACACAGTCGATGATCTTCGGCAGGTTGACTCCTCCAACCAGGTGATACTGGGGTATGAAGGATCTGACAGTCACCAGGTCGTCATAGCAACCAGATGGATCCACCTATTTACACAAAGAAACAACACTTGCTATCACACTTGTTAAAGAGCGTTAAATGTTTCCGTGTACATGTGGTGTCATTAATGGAGCTGATTTGGTCTGGAGGAGTTGTGTCCGTTTTGTTTAACGTGTGGGAGAGAAACAAAAGTGATAAAAATTGATTTGGTATCACGAGAAGTGCAGTTGGAATGTCATGAAAACTGACATTCCACTAGAATATCAGCCAAATCAAACCCGATATGCATTGGATTTAATTAAATTAAACCAATCTACTCATTCAGTTGACCATCCCACCTCCATCATCCCTTGTAAAATGTAATAGGAACTCTCAAACATCTATAAATATTTAAGTACATTTGTTCAGAAACTACATCACATCTTCCAAATCAAAATGATTAGGGATAATGAAAGTTGAGTAGTTCCATCAATCTTCACCTTGATCTCCATTGTGGGGATGACAACCTCATGCAGGTCTTTGATGTGCATGATGGGCTGATCAGCAGGTATGGGAATAGCCTCTGTAATGAAACAAGGACACACGAACTATAAATGCTTTTTACATTGGCAAACTAACTGCCTAAGTTTGCCTAAATTTAGCCTGATGCTACATATCAGGCTAAATGTTGGAATTTCCTGACATATCAAGGACAGAAATCCATGAATCGCCATCCAACGTGTTTGTTTAGATCACTGTGCTCCGACTACTCACTCTTCTCAGTCTTGTGCTTGCTGGCATTCATATAAGCCAGACAGATGTAGGCATCACACAGACGCTCGATCCCTCGGATCATTTTGCCTCTCTTTTTCCTGATCGCACTGATGATCTTCTGGGCCATATCTGAACGCTCCTGCACAAGAAAAACCTTGCTTGTAAAACAGAATGCTAGAGAATAAAACTAACTTCTAGACAAACATTATGAAGTTTATTTAGCAGGGTATTGTTCATTTTGAAACTGTCACAGACTCAAGGTGCAACATTCATAATGCTGCCTTTATATTCCCGGGTCCAGTGATGAAATTCACACTGAGCAATTACAGCTTAATGCAAACAAGATCCTGCCAGCCTGGAGGAGCTCTACGCTCTAGAGAAGTTAACATCTATTTCAAACAGTGACAATATTTGCAATAAAAGCCAGAGGAAATTACATTTACTAATAACAGAACTATGTTGTCTTTGTAATGCAACTAATCAATACTCAAAATATTGTCATATTTGATTTTATGCTCATCCAGTCCTACTTGTGTATTTTCCTTTGTTGTCCCCTGTCATGAATATTTGTCATGAAACCCTAATATGAAATACCTGATAGGTACATAAATGTCAGTTAATAGGTGTCAACCATTATTTAATTAAAGTCTCACCAGGTCAAATGGCGAGGGCTGCCGCGGAGCGCTCTTAGACAGCCGTGTCGTACAGAAGTCCTCGTCTTTGTTGGCGTTCACCAGGGCAAAGATGATGAAGAGTGTGTGGTGAGGGTGCTCCAGGGACGCTCGGCAGATCAGCTGTGAGAAAAGAAAACAACTGAAGCAGCTATAGATGGCTGCATCTTTCATGACATACTGCTGTTAATTAGCATTAAAAAGTGTTGCATTACGTCGCTGAGGACAACGTGGAAGCCTGTATCATCAGTGATGCCAGCTGCCATCTTGGTCCCCATGCGAGCGGCCAGCTGATACATGAGAGGCAGAAACTTGTAGGAAGGGATCTGCTTCACCCCTTTCTAGAACACAAAATAGGTGAAGGTGCTCTGAGAAAATTAAAAAGTGCTGGACGACCATTTTACAAAGTGGCTTTCATCCCAAACTCAAATGCAAAAAATAAGGAAATTCAAGTGTGCTTTGCTGACCTTCATCGTGTCATTTATGGCCTTAACGTCAGCATTCTCCAGCCAGAGGGAAGCCAGGCGGAACACCCAGGTGTCGTGCTCCTCACCTTGCTCCAGGCAGTGGATGTAATTCTCCACCGCCTTACATAGGAAACGCTGCTTGTCTGCCTGCAGGTTGGACAGGGCCTTCTCGTCTAACTCCAGTTCTTTCTGCACCTTTATGGTGTACCTGTGAAGTCACAGAAAGAGCGAGTAGAATCAACACTTTCTGGATTTTTATTTTAATAAAGAACATTCTTTATACGTGAAGGATCCCGTTTTTTCCTGCTATCACGTAAGAAAGATCTGTGCTTTTAAAACAGAGACCTGTTGGACATCACTTTACGCTCTCTTATCAAGTCCACTTCTTCTTTGGCCTTCTCCAGCAGCGCCTGCTTGTTCTCAAACTCAGAGGAGTTCATGTACTTGTCGATGCTCTGGTACTGAGCATCAGAGAAGCGGGCCAGAGACAGGAAGGCCTCAGTCCGCTGACTCTGCAGCCTGGAGTCCTGAACTCCTGATTCCCCCTCAATCACCTCCACTGCCTGGGAGCACAGCAAAGGAGAGACTTGATCTGACGCTTTTCAATCAATTCAGTCAAAATAATGCTGACATAAACAAAAACAAAAACATAAAAAGCAAAACCGGAGACTAGATGCACTACAAAAACAAACAAACAGCACTACAAAACAGTGTGGCCTCATTCACCAAGTTGGGTGGAATTGTAGAGAGGCACACAGGTACAAGCAAACACACACACACACATGAATAATTTAAATTTGTCCATATGAATCTGCCGTGGCCCAAGGACATAAACTGTAAAGTTGCAGAAGTTTAATATTTATGTATTTGGGCCTACTCCTTATTTATCTGGACATAAATAAATAATTCATGTGCGAGTGTGTGTGATTGTGTGTATATGAGCGCAGGTGGATGGACAGACACTGTCTGGCTGATGGGTAATAACTAATTCGTTCCTCTGATGGACGCCTGTGGTATTTGCACAAATATATGTGTGTACTTCAGGGTGTCCGAGATATTCATAGTTACATATATTAGACATTTTGAGATCTTTAGACTCCGGTTTGCCTCTTGGGACGAGACTGACTTTTAGATCCTTTTTGTCACTCTTACGAACATGGGAAAAAAAGCTCCTACCAGCAAACGTTTCTTTTTTTTAAGCACTGACAAAATATATTTTTCTTAAATCTGTACTCCATTCATTTTCCAGGAACTGTGGACCCTTCCGTTTGTATGAGAATGGTTATTATTGGGCTGTTTTTGTGAGCAGATACCCACTGAAATACTGTAAGTTGAACAACAAGGCTTAATTCTCCTCCGGTAAACTGGACTATTATCTTTTAGCTTCCTCTTACCCTCTCCAGGTACTTCTCTAGTATTATTCCGGGGTTTTCCAGGCAGGTCTCAGCCAGCCAGTTACCACACAGCCTGAGGCACTCAGTGTAGACCGGGACCAGAGCAGGATTTAAGTCCACCTGGTCAACAAGAACACAAAACCGAGAATAGTTCAATGAATCCTCGTGACGTTTTGAATTTTGCTCTAATTAATCTGATGTTTGGAAATGGTTCAATCTCACTGTTACATTTATTACAAAGTGAAAAGAAGTCTCAGTGGGGAGCATTTAAGGATGTTCTATAATAAAAGTGAGCTGTGTTTGTTTCTGACCTTTTCCTCTAGGTTGTGTATCATGTGTCTCAGGAGGCCAAGGGCCAGTCCCTGCTCTCCCTTTGCCCAGAACACCTGGGCTTCCTCCAGTTGCCATGACGACACAGGGGATGACGCCCAGGACCCTCCACCACCATGCTGTTTCATCTGGAAGACTGCCCGCTCTGCTAGCTGGACAGGTATTACAACACAGTGAGCACTTTGTACTGGAGTAACCCCTTCTGACCATATTCACTTGGAAGAACCAAGTGAGAACACACACACACACACACAAACACACACACACACACAGACTCTCTCTCTCTCTCTCTCTCTCTCTCTCTCTCTCTCTCTCTCTCTCAGGCGCTACCTGTGTATTCCCAGCCTTGCGAGCCAGACGGCAAAGCTCCATGAGGTGGTCAGTGAGCACAGAGCTGAGGTACTGGGTGCTGTCGGGGTCTCCCACCCTGGACTTCAGGGTGTGCTGGGACACAGAGCGGACCGCCAGAATGGGCTCCACCAAAGCAAAGTCACTGTCAGCGAGCAGCTGGGAGTGCTGCCGCCACTGGCTGCAAACTTCCCTCAGAGTTACGTCTGAGAAGGGCCTGATATAAACATATATTTATTAGGAATTATGTTAATTAATTCACTACAGTAGACATCTCCATCTGCCCAACCACAAAACCTCCACACAAAGAAAGATCTTAAAAAATGTTTTGCCCATAAATCCTCAAGACTCTTCCTGTGTCAATGAACATGATACTAATGTTACACTGCTGGTATCACCTGGAAAATAGCTGTTTAACACTCTCCAGCTCCCTGATGCTCTGCAGGTCCCTGAGAGCTGGGTACAGTGAAGACACAGCCTCTAGACTACCTCTGCACAGTTCCGCCGCCTCTGCACCCCTGTGGTAACACACAAGCACATAGATGGGCAAATGATGTTGCCAGTGGAGAAGTGAGTTGGAGTTCAAACATTACATTGGTCTAAATGACCACCATACCTGGCCTGTTTCATAGTTTCATCAAAGATGGAGAACTCTTTGTCTCTCAGCGCTTGCAGGGCACAAAACACTGACTCGTGGAAGCCAGGGTTGGATTTCTCACTCCTGATACAACAGAGTAGATTTGGAGGAAAAGAATTATTAGTTGAGAGCTTGCCTCTGATTCTCTGGGTACAGTTGTGTTTTGTGTGTCAGGCACTGCACTCTCAGCTGTGTCTTTATGCCCCCCGGTTGCCTCACCTCTCTGGCAGCTCACAGTCCCACTGTGTGTTCCTCCAGGCGGCCTGGAAGCGGAGCTCTCTCAGCTCAGCTCCCCACTCCACCCCTTCACTCTCCAGACCCCTCATGTAGGTGGCAAGGATGCTGCTCAGGCCAAAGTTCTGCAGGCTCTGTTGGTGCGACGTGGAGAAGGAAGACATAACACATAAAAATCTTATTTGGGCCAATCTGGAGTGTCTCATCGGGTCATCTCAACTTTCTGATGCCTAATGCAGCTCCTAATTATTTTACCTCCACAATTCCCACTTGTCGAGTGACCTCAGGCAGTGTAGAGTGAAGGTCGTATGAAGTCAGGGCCTTGCCCCACATAGCCTCGTGCTCATAGGTTCGAATCCTATAAATAAGTATGACAAAACAAGCTATGTAGTTCTGATCACGATTGAACAGCGCAGGGAACGAGTGATAATGTGAAAGAGGTCTGCAGGTCTCATTAATCTACTTAGTGACTACCTTGTCAGTGGGTTGGTCATCGTCTCCCCGCCACAGCCATACAGACTGTCAGGCTCTCCGATGCTCCGATACACCTCAATCAGCAGCTCCTACAAAGAACAAATGAGTACCAATGATTATTTTAATACACACTGCGTACTATTTTACAGCCAATTACATTGTTGCACCCAACAATGCATGTTTAGCTTTGGTCCCATTTGTCACAGGTTATAAAGTTAGTGGTCAGTAGGCTGGACAATAAACAATCAAACAGCGTTATTTTCCAGAACGACATCAGGCAGAAATCTGAATCAGTAAATATCTTTGTTTTGTTATTTTAAAAATCACAATTGTCAATGCAAAAACATATCTGGCATGAAGAAGTGACCTGCAGACTGATGTCTCCCACACTCTTCTGAGTCAGGCTGGAGATGGTGAAGTTCTGGCTGTTGTCTTCAAAATTGATCTTACGTGTTGCTCGGGACTTGGTTCTGCAGATTTGGTAAAAAATAAAAATAAAAAAGAAGATGGATCACAAAAAGGTGATGCTTTGCATTATTACCCAGATAAAAAAAGAAAACTGAGAAAAAAAAAAGCTCTATTGGAACTCAAATAATTGTATGTAAATCAGATACATAAGTAGAACTAGGAATAATGGAAAAATGTCCTCTTTGCATACCTGGAACTTTCCTCCATGTTAGCTTTGATTTTATCGCCATAGATCTCAGTGTACAGGAGGGCGGTGAAATGCGCTGAGCAGGACTGAGCAGCTTTGGCCACTTCCAGGTAGTTCAGTTCCAGCCAGAAGTTTGAGTCACACACTGTGCCACAGGAGTTGCTGAAGGAAGGATACAGTGTTTATTTTGCACATTCAACACTCCACACACTGCACGTCGGTTTACATTAACGAAACTGACAGTCTGCTATAGGATGAGCATATCAGATAATGAGATGGTCCAAATAACAAAGTCCCTGACCATTATAAAATCATATATTTTAATTACAATAACACTGCAAACCTATCAGCTTCCAGTGGTCTCTTCTGGTGTCTCAGATAGTCAATAACAGCAAGCATGGTGCGCAGAGAGGTCTTGTCGTACAAGCCCTGACTGGCAGTGTCTGATTCTGTAAAGAATAATAAATGCAAAATCACAAAAAAAAACAGGGACATGTGAGGACAGTTTTCACTATCATTCACTTTCAAAATGTAGCTATATGATTGTGAACGCAGGCCACAGACAAATGCCCCGATCTGGAATAAGTAGATGAAGAGAACGATACATTTCTCATACTCTCAAACGTACCAGAGTCGGAGTTGAGAGGTGTTGCAGAGCGACTGGAGGCCTGAGCACTTCTGGAGCAAAAGCCGAAGAATGCCTGAATGTGGGAGGACAGCAGCTCCCTCCATGAACCATTCGAGTCATCCAAAAGGATGGAGTGAATGATGAGGGGCAGCAACCTCTGACAGCAGTCCACCCACACCTGGAGACAGACAGAGGAAATCAAGCGCGGTTAGATCTGTAACTCTGCGTTAGAGGGTGGATTTGATCTGTAACTGTGGACCACAAAGGCTACAAAATGCTCTAAAACACATACAAATTCAAATAAACAAAACACAATCCAAGATGTGGATACTTTAAGCACATGGAATGAAGGTGTGAACGACTTCTGGGACAAAACCCCTAAAGCTTGTTATTTCCAAGCTTTGTCTTGCTTGAAATAACCTGTTAAACACTTAAGAAATTAACAGAAAGATAGCGTATGGTGGATGTAGGCAGTCCAGTTACATCCATGCTCACCAGACACAGTGGTCGTGCGAGTAGCAGAGGCTCAATCCTGACGCCTCCACTGTCGAGCAGGGCCGTGCACAGAGCCTTCAGCCAGGCCCGGTGGCCCCCCGCCTGGGAAATCCAAAACTCCTGACTCTCCAGCTTCTCCCTAGCCCCGGAACTCTCCTCAGCACCAACAGCTTCCACCTAATCAGGGACAACAGTCAGTAGTAACTGCACGGACAGACGTTACATGTGTGTACACCAAAACACACATACATACTTATATTTATAGCCTATAAGTGTACAGAGTGATAAATAAATTACAGTTTTGTTAAGTGGTACACATACAGTACATACTGAAAATAGGACCCAAAATTCAATGTCTGGACACAAAAACATGCTTAACCCACCTTCTTCTTGGCCTTTCTAAAGGGATTCAGGTAGGCCAGCATGGGGTCTCTGTTGTCCTTGTGTTGCTCCCAGAAGTCGACTCCAGACTCAGTGGCGAGGATGTTCTTCACACACTGTACGGCTGCCTGCCTCACCACAATACTAACAGACAAACACAGCCCAGAACAAAGCAAACATCAGTACAAACCGCTTGCTCCTCCGTAGTCATGTACTACAAATGTTTAAACACTGAGATCCGGGATTCACCGTACCGCTGCTGAGTGAGCGCGTCGTTCATGCAGTAGAGGATGATGTAAAGACACTGTGACTCAGTGGAGGTGAAGAGAGACACAGCCTTTTCATAGAGGGGGTCTCTTCCACGAAGAAGGGCGATGGTGGAGAAATCCACAGGACCTATTTCACCCAGACAGCTGCCTGCTGCCTCTGCAGGAAAGGATTTGTGTTTGTGAAATTGACCATGAGGAAACAGTCCAAATGCGACTGAGAGCACGGTGTACGGTTTGCTGCTGTAGAAGTTATCTGATTTTATACCTAGGATGTCGGCTCCTCCAGGGTGGTTGGCTGCTAGCTTACAGAGCTGCAGCAGACTGAGAACCAGCTTCACCAGCACGCTGTCAGTAGGGTCAGCTACAAAGAGGACAGAGAGAGAGGACATTAAGAGCACGCTCATTGGACATCTAACATGGCACAACTTTTTTTGTTTTACAGATAGACCTTTATTCCTCATCTAGCATCATACCGTGGCACTCTTTGAGCAGCTCTCTGATCTGTGCCTTGTTGTCATGCAGCTGTCTGGTCAGTTCCTTCAGCCCCTCCAGTCTGGTCAGAGGTAAGGAGTCGCAGGACGTCACTGACAGGAAGTGGACTATCTCCTGAAAAGGGAAACACGGAGGATGTTGATCAGCAAGGACATTTAGGATTATTTATTTTCATCGATAACCATGACATGTCTTCCCCGCAATTCACTGAGGAATCAGACCAACATATACACTAAAGGAAAATTAGTTGGATACATGATACTAATACATGGATATTATTTAGGCCATTACCTGTCTCATCGTAAAGGTCCCAGTGTTATATTTGAGCTTGTGCTGTACGGACCGCAGCTCTCTGAATTCAGGGAGGTCCGGAAAAGGCTCCAACCTGCTGATTGCTCCTTTTAACTTCTGTTGATTTTCTATCACGAGAAACTGCAACAGACTGAGCACCTAGTGAGGAAGAGAGATGAAAATTTAAGGCGAATAAATGCTGAAAGGAGGCAGATGTGTATCTCAAGCACAAATAATGATAAACCTAAATGTCTTAAGCAGAGCTTGATAAGTGAAAACACTTTTAATGATGTAAAGCACATCATACTGAACTTGGTTAAAACTGTTAATAAGCAGCAACCAGTCTAACCTTGTATCTGGATGCAAAAGTCCCAAAGTCTACTGTATTTTGTGGTAAAAACACTCAAACTGACATATTTTGAAAAATGTTTATTCAAGAACCCAATGTCCACTTGTAGTCAAGGTAACATACCTGTGATAATGCATACCATCTTGAATGCAGCATTTTGTTGCATTTGTATGCATTTCCCATATATTACACATAATTCATATTGAATCTGCAAACTTAAGCAGAAAATTCTCGAATTGACTCGCTGTCACTTACCTGTTGTGAGATAGCGGGCCGACTGGTCACCTGCGACGTGAGAGTCCCAACGATGACCTGTAGGTGGCAGTCTAAAGCATCATCACAGAACTGCAGAGCCGCCTTACACACAGAGGTCAACAGGTCGCAGCACAGAGAGAGGCTTCGGGTAGAAACCTCATCACACTGAACTGGTCTGGATGAGAAAAACATAAACTGGTTTAACTTTGATAAGGAAGACAGGTTTGTGTCTGCGCAATACTTGGAATACTGCATGTATGTACCTGTGAGTATTTATGTGCACCAACCTGCTGTTGATATGGTGAATGAGTGTGTAGATGATGTCTCTGAGGATAAAGGCCCAAGCTCCTCCCAGGCCGTCCTTCACCTCTCTGAGCAGAAGGTTGACAAACAGGTGATACATGAGGAGGATGCGATGACGCTCGTAGCTGTTGGTCGTCTCTGCCGCTCTTTCACACATCGCCAGCAGAATCCTCTGGATAGACATCTACAGCACACAAAAAAAGGGTCACCAATGATGACATTATTAAAACACAAACAGTTAAAGAGGTTATAATAATCAAAGCAACTCAGTAGCAAAAAAAATGTTGATCACTGATAAGAAAAGTAACAAAAAAAACGCAAACATCTTACCGGCGTTTTTGACAGAATAGCTACCAAAGACTTGTGGTTTGCACTGTGGCACTTGCTGAGATAGTCCAGTGTAGCTTTAATGACATAAGAGCTGAAGTATGGTGGGTTTGGTGCGGGGTCCAGTTCCCTGAGGGGCATCAATTATCAATTATTTAGTCTTTCATTTTCTTTCATTTCTCTTTGAATTTTAGATGGACAGAAAGAAAAACTGCCCTTATTAAGTGCCCAGTGTGAAACTGGGGTGTTATCACAATCACCCCATATCAACAAATAGAAGAAACGATTTTGGTAAATGTCAACTACCATTACCCTATAAAGCGTTTTAGGTCTTCTCTGTCCCCTTCAGCTGTACTTCCTTCATACAGTGTCATCAGCAGTTCCACCACTATGTCTGGCAGATTGCTGTGGATCAGGTTGTCAATTTGCTGTGGACACACGCACAAACATGGGGACAGGCATCGTAAATTTGGCATAGACAAAAGCAATATGTGGCAAACGTAGCACACTCAGCCTGTGATCCTATATAACTTTTTGTTCAGTTTCTTGGCACCCACAACACCCAAGGTTAGCAACTTATCCAGACCAGGGCAACACATTCTGAAAATGTAAGGCACATGAGACAATCACAACAATCACAAAAGTCTCTGTCCTTTTGCACTGCAGATATTTACACTTGGTCCTGAAAATAACTTTATGTGGCTAAAGTACTGCTTTCCCTTGTTTTCTCGTTTCACTGTTTTTAAGTTATTGTCATCGAATTGTGATCAAATTATAAAGCTGCATAAAAAATATAAAGTCTAGCCTCCGGTGTAGATGTGGGCTGATGTGTTTACCTGTTTGCCCAGACAGTTGGCATCTTTGAGCAGATCGTACACTCTGTGGGCTTTCTCTCTCTGCTGTGCAACCTGTGCATCCTGGCCAGACAAGGCAAAGTATGGGAGGATGTTGACCATGATCTTGGGGAAACAGTCCGCCAATAACTGTCTCCAGTCCCTCTCGAGACACCTGCCGATAGACTTCACCTGCTCAAAGTCATCCAGGAAGACCAGATGAGGGATCAACACCTGGTAGGAAGAGCTTCAAGTGGAGACAATACAACAGGGGGTGTTGGATGTTACAATAATCCCTGCATAACGGTGAAATAAATAAAAAGGTAGCCACAAGACAACATCAAATGACATGAAATTAAAATAACAGAAGAAGTTTATTTCCTCACTTATAGAAATCTTTGACTCTGTCGTGGTCTAGGAGGGTGTACGGGAAAGATCCAAGAGTGTAGCGATCGTCAGACTGTCTCTGTGCGAGCCACTCGGCTACCAGGTAGTACAAGTGAGAACTGACGAATGTTTTCACGCTCCTGTAGCCCAGCGCTCTGGATACACAGCACAGCATCTGTAAAATTTAAAACAGAAACGGTTCTGTAGAGCATTGTTTTGACACTATTTTCATTCATTCACAATCCTGTCTACATTTTTTCATGTAATCAATTTTGAACCTCCACTTCCACAATGCACGGGGTCCTGAAACCGTTACCTTTTTGATCAGTTGTTCCTCTATATTGTTCTCCTTGTAGGACTGGAAGAGGGCAAACAGAGACTGTTTTTCACAGACTGGGCTACAACACAGCACAACAGACAAACTCTTCAACAGGGCGGCCTTGCGGTTAAATGTATCGTCCTGCTGGTCCTCTGAAGAGCTGCTTCTCTGTGAAAGGAAATATTCGGACAGTCAAACAGAGGCAGAAGACACACACTATTCCTGATTAATGACAACATAATAAATGATAAACATACCGGGAGCCTCATTCCTTCCTGAGCCTTCAGGTAAACGGTCTCAAAAGCTGCCTGCTGGTGTTTAAGCGGCAGCATGTTCCTCTTATCCAGATGCTCAGGTCTCATCTCCAGAAACAACCTGGGTACACAAGAGGATAATGGTGACAATCAGATCTATGATCCACATAATGACTTCCACTTTCTATTAAATGTATTCTGATGCATTATCAGTGGTGCCAAGTCAGACCCCATATAAATCGTACCTCTCCACTGACACAGCTACCAGCATGCGGACTTGGTGGTGGGCATCTGCGAGGTAAGACGGAAGGATGACCGACACAGGGCAATTTTCCTCTGTGATATTTAGCACTGCCCACTTACAACACGGGTCAGCCTGTCAGAGGGAAGAGACAAAAAGAATGAATAGTGTATTGATATTTCATTGAGAGGATGTACAGAAAAGTTTAGAAGAGGGTGAAACGTTCATTTTTTACTCTCCAGTGTCAACTGGCTCATGCCATTTATTCAGAATGAGATATAAAAGACAGAAATGCAAGATTTCCCTGTTGTGCAGATGCATGTAATAACAATAGCAATAGTATTCCCTAACTGCAGGCAGAACAACATGTGAGTATCTTACCTCCAGTAGGGCGACCAGACATCGCACTAAAGCAGCTCGTACAGCTGCCACGCATTTCTTCGATTGGCTCAGGATACTGAAACGTAGAACAGTTGGTTGAATTAGTATCAGAAACTGAATCACACACACACTGTAGACAGATTATGACAGAGTGGATACAGAAAACCATGATTCGTGTTTTCAAAGCCTAATGCTGTAGCTATCCCTTCAAAAATGGAACTCAAAAGAACTTTTTGACAAGACTTGTTTTAACTTGACAACCGGAGGAGGCACATTTTACACCCGATCATCCTCCATGAAAGAGTGAAGGCTCCTTTCCACAGACAAAGATAACTTTTTAGGACAAGGTTTACATAATCTCTTACAGACAAACCCCTGAATCATGTTGTACAAATATGCCACTAACCAGAATCCAGACACCACTTTTAGCAGTGATCCCTGAACATGTCGCATTTCATCCGGCACATGGTGGGTTTTCCCCAGGCTCCTGATGGAAGGTAACAAACCTAACAGAACGACAGCACAGATCTCTTGGTCCTGACGGTACTGGGAACACAGGTCCCTGTAAACGCAGGACAACAAACAGACTTCATCATTCACAACACAGATCAAAGGAAATACATTAAAACATTATTAGACTTCATTTTTGTCACAGGAAGATTTCCCTACGCTAGAGGAAGAAGCAGTGCACCAAATTCCTCTGGCGACAGCGAGTCCTCAGCAGGAAGCTTCTTCAACAGGACAAGAAACTGGAAGAAAAACAGATATTAAGTCTTCATCAGCTGAGCCAAATATCGCTACTAACGCTACACAAGAGCTGCTACCCACCATGTTGAGGTGCAGGGCTTTACTGAAGTCAATTTGATCCACAAGCAGCAGCAGCCTGCGCCGCACCTCCTGTGGTTTGAAGAGCAGGCCATAGACGGGCTGGACAGAGCCACACTCACACAGGAACTCCAAGACTGCAAGGAGTGCCAGGTCTTGGTGGGCTAGATGATCATCTGCTAACAGACTTTTTGCACCTGACAGAGGACAGAACCATGATTTGTTTACCTGCTATCCGCTAATAGGATTTTCTTTAGATTCCTGATTATTGATGTAAGCAGACTTGGATCAATATGTATTTGCATAACCATCAATTAAACTGGTTGCCCTCCCCTCTAAATGATACTACATTGATAATATCTATAAAGTGTGCTCAATGTATGGTGTAATTTAGTGGACCAAAACACTAGATAAAGCCATCAAAGATAGTGTTGTAGATCAAATGCTACTAACAAAAACTCTGCAAAGCTGCAGATTATGGCTGCATTGCATTTTAGTCTACAGTGGAGATATCGTTGACTCTCACATTATAGATTTCTCCCCTTTTGGATATGAAAATTCCAAAGTTGCAACTGTAAAACAAATAAGCCACTGCTCTTTAATTCTGAACTGACTAAAGTCTTTTAGGAAATGCTCAAAATGGTCATTTTATTTTCATAAATATTTCTATAAATTATACCAAATTATGCTGATCCCAAGAAAGGGCTGTGACCTCGTCTTACCCGGCCCGCAGGAAGCATCACTGTTGTCACCCTTCTGTCTGTGGGTCCCACTGGTGCTGCTGTGGGACTCTTCGCCCTCATCAAACAGGTCAATGTCATCCCCTTGCTGAGTTCTGCTCATGTGCCAGTCATCCTCCATATGATCGTCCTCCTCCACAACACTGACTCTCTTAGAAGCGCTGCTTAACTGAAGAGACACAGAAGTAAAACTAATTCAGCATATAAGCACTCCGCAATGAAGATTTACCCTTTTTTTTTATCCCCAGGCCACAAACATCTCCCATCTGCTATATGTCACTCACCAACAGTTTGCAGATCTCTGCCAGTTCACCGAGAAGACTGGCCGGCAGGATCATAATGAACAGACTGGAGGAGACAGGAAAGACATTATCCTGCAGAAAAAAAGACAAAAGATGAACTCTTTGAGCTCTTTGACACCAGATTGCATTTTGAACTGCAGAGGATGTGATTCAGTAATCAGAGGTTTAATGGCTGGACTGTACAACTGTACATACATTGATTAGATTTACCTAAATGATATACGACTTCAGCATTGTGCATACTGACATGATGAAGGATTTTGTCACCTTGTTTTTCCTGCTTGCTGACTGTGTGCAGAGCTTCATGACGGATCTCAGTGTGCTCATTGTTCCTTCCTCTGTCATTTTCACTTTCACACTAGAAACAAAACCGCTGAAGTCCTGGGCCAGGGCCTAGTGACAAGAACAACCTTACATTTAAAAAATATATATAACATGTACGTCATTTACATATTTTATTAAGTACATTTAATAAATATGGAGTAGGGATACATTTCAACATTACTAATATAAGTCATGTTTCTAATGTTTAAGAGGCAGGGTTGATCAATCACCAGGATGTCTGGATGATACCTTGGCTTTAGTGAAGAGCAGTGAGTGGCAGGCCTCCTCCTCAGTCAGAAACCCAGTAGCGACGTAACCTGCTAGAACACCAGTCAGCAGACTTAAACAGCGCACCAGACACTCTGGAGGGGTGGACTGAGACTGTGGAGGAGGAATCAGAATAAATACCAGTTTGTCACTGTGACGACTACACGGGCACATAAACACAAAAGTATTCACTCCCACTCACATCAGGAGAATAGCAGTTGAGTAGGTTGTCAGCCACACAAAGCAGGTACTGCTCCAACTTGGTTCTGAGGCCGGGGATGGCAGCAAATTGGCCGTCAGTTAAAGCCGTCTTCTGTGGCTCGTCAGTTGCTCTCCTCGCTGAGGGTAGCGTGTTGAAGCTGAACTGCAGGTACAGCTTCTCGATCTCTTCCAGGTAGTCTTTTGCATTGGATGAGGTTTGTTGTTGAAAAAAGGCACTTAAAAAAAAAGTAATTATTATTATTATTAAGAATTATTTTTATTCCAAAATGACATGGCATTAAGTGCAGAGAAGACAGGGAGAGTTGATACCAATGAAGCATGAATTTAAAATCAAATATAACTAGCTAGGCCAAAAAACAACTGATACATGGATTGTGCAAAAAGGGATTGCGAGTAGGTAGATTTGTGATCATTGCCCTCACCTTTCTACTGCTTCAGTACCAAGCAGAAACTTCAGGCCAGTTCTTGTGTCTTTAAAGATCAGGGAGACCAGGATGTTCGCTATTAGATTGTAAGGAAAGTCTCTGCAAACAAAATCATAACAAAACATACATTTACAGACCTTTATCTTAACACCCCAGACAAAACAGATACATCTTAACAAAAGGTAAAAGCTTAAACAGTGTAATTTATATTTGGAGCTTATTTTTTCTGTTTCTGCACATGCAGCACAAAGTGCATCCCCTGTTGAACACCTGTCTGTAACTAGAGCTTCTCGTCATTTCAGAATCAGAATCAGCTTTATTGGCCAGGTATGTGGACACATACAAGGAATTTGACTCCGGTTTAAACATGAAAGCAGACAGTCTCAATATTTTTCCATTTCCATACTTAAATAAGCAAGTACTTAACCAGGACAAAATGATCTACAGTCAAACTCAGACAAATCCGAAACCAACCTGCAAATAATGGGGTGAGGTCTGGAGCTATCCTCCATCTCTTCACTCTGATCGCTCATCAGCAGCCAGGCTATGAGGGTCTCCTTCAGGTTAGGTGATGCAGATCCCTCTGTGAGCCCCACATGGTCCCAGCCTGAGCTCGAGATGAGACTTTTAGGGATCGGACACTTCAGCAGGGCCTGGGCAAGACAGAGAGCAGCACCCCTGTGGATGAGAGAAAAATGAAATGAACACAGACAGGAAAACACTGATGGGTAACAAAGATTAAATGTAACGTCATACATTGAGGAAGGTTGGGGACTCACTGAGATGGTTTACATGCTGATCCAGAAAAGAGCTTCCAGAACTCTCTGTCCATGTTGATCAGTCCACCGTGGACAATAGAGCTCAGCAGGTCCAGGCTATGGACCTCTGTCTGGGGTGAGCTGACCCCTCGCAGTGCCAGGGCCCACACCCGACCCCACAGCCTCCCCAACTCTGTCTTGTGGACTTGGGTTTTCTCAGGGTAGCGAGCCTGGCATCGGGCCACCTCCCTCAGACAGCGCAGCACGTACGGCCCCCTCTCTCCTCTTCGCTGCTCTGCCAGGAGCTGGTACAGTACCGACAGCAGCGGGACCAGCTCCTGGCTGGGCACCATGGACGGGTACTTTGAGGTGAGCACTGCAGTGATCTGCAGCCTGAAGGGAGAAAATGAAAGAGGAATATCTTTACATGATACCTGATCTTGAGTGGGTACAATCAGAAAACAGGCTACTTTTACATTTTTCTACCACAAAATATTTAGTATTTAATATAGCCAATTTTTAAGCAGCTGTACTCAGCAATAACTAGTTTAACCCTAACCAGTTATTTTTATATTAATTGTGTTGTGTTGTTTTCATACCATGGTATGATATCAAAGTCATTATGCTGAGGCTGCAGATGGTCCCGGAGGACCTCCCAGCCCAGTTCGATGCGCCGACGCTTGCTGGGTGTTCCGTGGGTGGGACTGCCCATCAGGGTGGCTCTGAGGGAGGCCTGGGTCACCGCCATGACATGGGTGTCAATGTCATCACTGAACAGCTACATGCAGGAAAGGAAATAATGGTGTCAAGAGCATTTTATATTAGCTAACTATCTAAAACCGGCTATACAATTGCATAAACATTTCCATCAGTTACCTGGTGACAGATGTCAGCTGTGAGCTCAGTGAGATTGTCTTTGACAGCTATGTGTCGGGTCCCGGTGACGTACTTCCCTCTGCTGCCTATATGGCTAATTTCTCTGATTAAGGCATCATACAGGTTGTACAACAGACTCCGCCACCTGGTCCAGTCCTCAGCATGAGCCCCTAGGATTTTAAAAGAGGGGAAAACTAGTTATTGGTGGTGTATCTGTGTTTCAAATGTTTTAGTTCCTTACCTTTAAATCATGAGTTTACATTATTGCCAAACATTTTCCAAAGCAAACCCCAAGTTCAGCCACTGGTTTTCAATAATATCTTGATATGAAATTGTATTTTATGGTGTTTTCGTGTTTTTAAAACCATAAAATTGTAGTGAAATTCCCAAAATGTTGTTTGAGATAAGTAATCCATCACAATTAATCTTTAGTCAAATTTTGGTCAAAGTTACATTATTATCACTCGATAACAGTTGATCTTGAAATCTTCCTTAGTGGTGCAATTTGGTTGAAGATTAAGTCAGTCAAATGTCTCTCCATTTTTTGGAATAGTCAAATATATGTATATTGAATCATATATTTTACAGAAAAAGGAAAGCTCACTGTACCTGTATCCTGTGTCTTGGCTCCTTTGGGGTGGTGAACACAAATCTGCAGGTTAAAGAACTCCACAATCTCCTCTTTGAGAACCGTACTGGGCCTCATTTCTGCCCAGACATGCAGTATAGAAGGCAGAAGCTCCTCTCCCAGCAGACACACCCTCATCCGACAGTTCATGGCTGCAGATCTCAAGAAGATGTTGAGAGCAGAGATGAGGTGCTCCAAAATAGTCAAGTGTTTTTCCTGCCTAAGGGGAGATTTCAAAAAAGAAAGCAACAAGTACATCATGTTTGCATTTATTTTAACTGGTGTACCATATGTTCACCAAATTGGGATGATTTTTTTTTACAATAGCATCAAAATAGCATTGAGAGGAATTATCCAGTCAATTTTAAATGTTGGTGAAATGCTTCACCTGGCGTTTAGCAGTGCTTTGGAGAAGAACCTGAAGAGAGCATTGCTGAATCCTTCAGTCTGCATGCAACAGCCCTGCACCATTGTGTGGATGACTCTGCTCACCAGAACGCGGTTGATGAACTTGGATGAAGTGTTGAAAAAGCCACAATACAAGTCCAAAAGACCTAAGGATCACAAAAATAAACAAACAGAGATTCAGTAAAGTGATTAGGCAAGATTTCAGACAATAGTAATAACAGTGTAATCCAAAATGATAAATAAAATTAGTTTTGATGAATATTGCTAAAATTGTTATATAATTTATATACGATTTTGAGAAATATCCAACTGACTGTGCCACTGCTGTAGAGTGATGTCACACCAGTACTTGCGGACAGAGAGGATGTCCTTTATTAGGAGGCTGCTATAATCTTCTCCATAGGCTGAACAGCAGAATGAACTCTGCAGGACTTCCATCACATGTTTCAGCAGCTCCTTGCATGTTAGACGAGGACCACCTGCACACAGAGAGAGAGAGAGAGAGAGAGAGGGTGTGTCCCAAAAATATGTTCAAACTATTTGCTCAGAATTGTGGCTCTTTTGAACTCAGATGAATGAGTCAGATTCATAACCAAAGAAAAAAAAAAAAAACATCCCATAACATTAATCATTTCACCTAAATTTGTATTGTATTGTAACCTACTTCTGGTTCACGCAAAGACAATGTCCTTACGTTTGTTTGCATAGCGAATTAAATATTTGATCAAGCTGCAAATTTCAGCCATCTTCTTCTGCCGTGTGGTCAGAGTAGTGGATTTACTTGATTGCACACTTTCTGTCTCCTTCTGGACATACTTCTGCAGACATCTGACATGGAAACAAAGAGAATATGCAAAACAGAAAAGAAAATTCATCAAAGCCATTTCTTCTGGCAGATAACAACCTAAAAAAAGCAAAATTCTTAAAAAATTACAATATTAGAATGAGCATAATTTACAGGCATCTTCTACAACATGGAATGAAAACAGATTGTGTATTGTGAAACAACTTGATATATACCAATCAGCCATAACATTATGACAGATGAAGTGAAGAACACTGATTAACTGAACATTTTGTCCTCGAAGTTGATGTGCTGGAAGCAAAAAAATGGACAAGTGTAAGGATGTGAGCGACTTTGACAAGGGCCAAATTGTGATGGCCAGACGACTGGGTCAGAGCATCTCCAAAACTGCAGCTCCTGTGGGGTGTTCCCAGTCAGCAGTGGTCAGTACCTACCAAAAGTGGAAACCAGCAACAGGGTCATGGGCGGACAAGGCTCATTGATGCAAGTGGGGAGCGGAGGCTGGCCCGTGTGGTCAGATCGAACAGAAGAGCTACTGTAGCCCAAATTGCTGAAAAAGTTAATGCTGGTTCTGATAGAAAGGTGCCAGAACACAGTGCATTGCAGTTTGTTGCGTATACCACCCGCATACCAGTCAGGGTGCCCATGCTGACCCCTGTCCTCCACAGATCTGTACTACACTAGATAACCTTATTTACATTTTATTGTGCATGCAGAGAAGCGCAAATATGCAGAGGCAGCCTACCTAAAAACAGCATCCCATGTGAGTTGCTTGGAGCCTTTAGGTTTAAGTACAGAGACACGATCTAACTCCTGCACAACTTCTGGAGTTCGAATGAGCCGTTTGAAGCGTTCTGCTTCTTTCTGGAGGGTTGAAGAGAGAACACAACTGTAGTATTTATACTGCACTTAGTGGTCAAACTTGGTTACAGTAGGGCTATCAGAGGCTTTGTATAATATATCTCATTTTATTGTTTAAATGCACTTTATATGCAGCTGGGGTTACCTTCCTCTCTGCAGCTTTGTCATTTCCCAGCCCGCTGCAGCAGACCAGGAAATCATTAATAGCCAGACTCATTGTGCAACTTAGAGGATGAGGGCACAGCTTTCACCAGAGTACACTGTTCTACCTGCCATGACAGGATGTTGACAAGAGAGGGTGTTGTTAGTCGTCCACAATATGCCTACACTACAAGTACTTAGAATAGGTATCATCTTGTAGACGAGCTACCTTAGCAACACAACACTTGATTGACAAACGGCCATTCAAACAGTACGATCTGTTGCTCTGAGTCTGCTCACTGACCTTTGATGTCTCTATTGATTGTAGTTGTGGTGCTGTCACGCATGCAGGCGCAGACCTTAGACGCTACAATGCTGGGGGAGCATGTTGCTTTGCTCTTGACAACTTTGCCATCTTGACTTGCGTTAACAGGCACAAGCACACAGACGTATACCACGCAGGAAATTCCCGCCCCAGCAGCCCGGCAGCAGTGAAAAGGACATATCACTTCCTGGTCGTGGCTAGAACCGAGTGTGTCCGTTAACGTTAGTGCCAACGTTAAAACAAGCGTACTGTTTTGTCGGGCGCATTATTATTAAAGTAATAAATAGCACATAGAAGTCATGTTTGATCTATTATACGCATATATGTGTATATAGCACCCTATAGGGTGTAGTGGAGCTTGATGTGTTAGATTGGACTACAACTACCGACATTCCAATCGGCATATAAACTTCCGGGTTATGCGTGCTTGAGTTCCCCGCCTTTTGAGTAAGCAGTAGTGTCTTCAGGACGTCTCCGTCACAATACTGCTGATGGTTTTTAATTAGATGCTGTTTAACGGATTTATAATAGACATTTCCTGAACATGTAGTTAGCTAACTCTTCTACTTCTCGCTTTATATCAACCAACAGGCAGACATGCTGCTACCGTCCGACGTCGCCCGGCTTGTTTTGGGTAAGTCTACTGTTGTTAGACCTAGCAAAGCTGTAGCAATAGCGTTAGCCATCAATGATACTTAGCTATAGCTGTAAACAGGCGGCTCAAAGCTGACAGTCGTTAACTGTTGACAAGCCAACGGTCAACATGCATTGTATTTGGGGTAACTATCCGTTTTCCCTTTGAACTTTGTTGTACTCCTAGTTCTCTCTAACGTTAACTGTCTTTCCCCAGGGTACCTCCAAGAAGAGGGTCTATCTTCCACTAGCCAAGCTTTCATTCACGAGAGCCCGAACCTGAAAGAGTATGCAGACCATACCACAGAAGATGGGACTATTCCTGCTTGTGTGTTTGTAAGTGCCCTTTTTCTCCGATAGGCCGTCTCACAAACTGTTGAGTGAATGACATGCGCATAAAGGGTACAAATTGCATCTATGATTCATTGCTTTTCTTTCCTCCCCACTCACAGTCTATCTTTGGGAAAGGCCTAACAACCATATTAAATGAGTATGTGGCTGCCAAAACGAAAGGTGAGATAACACGACATTGTTCCCAATTTCAAAATGTAACATTTATGACATATTCTTTATTATTCATGTGACATTAGTGTGTTGTTGGTAATTTGACAATGTCTTCAACAGAGACTTGTCATGAGGTACCTGCCATGATGACTTCGTTGTGGAAAAAGCTGGATTTTACACTTAAACAGATCAAGTAAGGAGCTTTAACTTTCATCTAAATCACTGCAACTGTTTCAAGTTGGAATTGACCACAGTCTCAATTCTCAGTGTTTTCTATTCAAAGCTGACTTCATCACTAATATTGTTGCGTTATTCTTTTATATCTTTTCTTAGGTCATTGCAGAACTCCCCCGCTATATCCTCATGTCAAAGAAGTAAGTCTGTTATGTTACTTTTTGTTAGAAATGTTATCTCCTAACTTAAATCCTTGTCGGCAGAAGGCACATTACTGGTACATAAACATATACAGAGGATATAGCAATGTTTCCCATACATTCCTTTTTTACACCCAGCCATCAAGCCTTTTGGATTATGATTTCTACATTTTCAAATGTATGTGTGGAGATGCAAGTGTTTATAGACAATATTGGAGCCTCTAGTATCAGCATATAAACCCTAACCAGCAAAATGTGGGAAAGTTTGCACCCAGTCTTTACACAGTAGTTGAACAATGTTGTAAGAAATATATAGACTTTATTAACTAAAGTTGCAGTAGTAAAAAGTAACCATAAAAACAATCAGCATAACAAGAAAATACAATTAATATTGTGTGTGTGTGTGTGTTGTCCATTGCCACCAGCCTTCCTAATCAGCTTGTTTAGCCTCTTAGTGTCATTGGCCCCGATGCTGCTGCCCCAAAAGATGGCTGCAAAGAAAATTGCAATTGCAAAAATATACTGGTAAAAGATATGCAACATCTTGCTGCACACGTTAAAGGACCTAAACTTCCTCAAGAAGCAAAGTCTGCTCTGTCCTTTCAAATTCTCTATGGGAGCGCCATGGTAACCGATTAGGTACAGGGCATTCTACATAACCACAACGTCGCAGATTAGATTACACACACACACACACACACACACATATATATATATATATATATATAGCATCAAATTTATTTATTTTTTTGAATGAGGTTTCCTGAGTTCTGTGTTTGCTCAGGGTTTATACATAGGCCATTTACTTACCACCATCTGTTCTTTGCAGCACGTTCACGCATTGGAGTGGCTAACATGGCTAGACAGCGGGTCTTGACCGTGGCTTCAGCTGGTGGGGTCGTCTGCTCATCAGTTTCTGAAACGAGCTCCATCCTCAGCCCATTGCACACCTCCCACAGCATGCTCGGCCACTCCACTCCTGTGAGCTACATTGCCCCGCACAACCAACCAGCTGCTGGCAGTGGCACACACCAGCAGATCCATGATGTCAGCCGGTTACAAACTACGCCCAGTCAGTATTATAAAACATGCATTTTTTTTAGCAGTGGTGGTCATTTCCCTACTGTGTTGACATAGCGTTGTTGATTTAACACAGTTAATATGTTGAAACAAATCATCATGTTAGAACTATTTTCTTTGAACAAAAGTCAGTTTTAATGTGGACAAACAAACAACTGTCAAAACTTTGCTTAATTTGTGACATGATGTGTCCATTACAGGGGATTTACCTATACAGATACTTGTTTCAGAACATCGCTTAAATCCAGGCCCACTGTCTCCTGGACGTCGGAAATGGTAAGGATGACTATACTATACTGTTGAACAAACCATTAATGAGAGACCTCTGAATAATAACTAATAACTTGAATCATAGCTCCATTCCATTTAGCTGAACCAGCCTGCCAGCAACCATAATAAAAGGTCCACTGTGAGAAATGTTGATTGGCCAAAAGTTAATACAATCTACCTAAATTAAGCAGCATGTTGGCACTGATGAGAAGCACACAGTGTCTTTGTGTTAAAAATCCTTGAAGAAAATGTATATACACTTACATTATTTAATACAATGAGTAGTTTTGTGAAGGTACATTTTTGACCCTGTTTTGTCAGAATATTTATTTATTCATTCATATTGAGGTTTACGTTTTTGGCTTGTTTTTGTATGAAGCATTTTGCCCTTAGCTTGTGCATGTTGCGTGCTGACTCTATATAATCTCTTCTGCTGCTGCGTTCAGGGACACCCCCAGGAAGAGAGGTGGTGCTCCGAGTGGATCCAGTGGCCCTGGTAGATGTCCCATGACTTCCAGTAGCCTCAATGTAGAACCCCAACCCGAAGAAGCTGTTGATGAGAACTTTCCTGTAAGTAGAGCAGAATGTTTGGTGTTGGTTTCCTCAAGACAGAGACATTTTAAACAAATAAGAAGTGTTTTACTCATGCAATGATGGCTTAATACCTACAGCTTGTCACCTCGGTAGGACACCTGAAAAGAATGTGTTTTCATTTCATTCTTTCACACTTATAATTGAATGTAATATTTATTATGTATGTCTGAGTTCAGTGAGGGGTAAATGATCTGTTGTCTCAGTCATGAGAATAGAAGGTGGCAATCATTTTTAACATTACCTCTTATTACATTACCATGTAATTACCTGTTTCTAAAAGTAATACATGCCTTCTTTCTTGAATATATTCATTGTTTTTACTAGGGCTGCAACTAACGATTACTTTCATTATTGATTAATCTGCCGATCTTTCAAAAGTGAAAGCTGCTCATCACACTTTCCCAGAGCCCAAAGTGATGTCTTGAAATTGCTTTTTTTGTACAACCAACAGTCCAAAACCCAAAGACTCTTCATTTATTATCATAAACAACAACAACAAAGCAGAAAATCTTCCCATTTAAGAAGCCGGAACCAGCAAATGTTTGACATTTCTGCTTGAAAAATTATTTATCGATTATCAAAATAGTTGATTCATTTTCTTTCAAGCGATTAATCGACTAATCGTTGCAGCTCTAGTTTTTACATTCATGATCCATACATTTGCTGTCTTCACCACGCATGCTAATCTCCACAGCAACTTGTGATACAAAATGCGCGTGACAAGATACTGGGGGACAGATCGTTACAAGAGAAGCTTGCTGAAAACATCAACAAAATCCTCGCCGGGTAAGTGTTGGAACTCGCCTCACTGCAATAGTGTTAACTTGTTGTAATAGATGATTCATGATTTTGTCAGTGGCAATCAAAGCTATGACATGGCTGCTATTTTCTCCTCTGTTTCATTACTAATATCAGTGATCCAATGCCCCAAACATCAAAGGCCACTTCAAGTACAATGGAGGCAGATCAGTCTATAGATGAAATCCTGGGATTGCAGGTGCTGGAAAAACAAAAAATGCTAATATCATAATAGTATAATTTCTTCTTTTTTGTGTGTGTTCCTCAAACATGTATTATGATCACCTCCTCAAGCTGTGCCTGTTTTCCTTGTGTGTTGTTTCCTCCGATACAGGGGGAAATCCACATGAGTGACGATGCCATCCATGACATTTTGGAGCAAACCGAGTCTGACCCAGCTTTTCAGGCCCTCTACGACCTCTTCGATTACAGTAACTATGACCTACTTTGCTTTTATTTAGTTTAATGTGCAGAGTACCTCTGAATCACATTTCGTCTCTACTATATAAAAGCACAATGGAAAGCCATTTTATAACAGTGTCTTTTTATAATGTGTATTTGCAGACAAAACCAGATTCACTGATGGAGAACCAGGGGATGGAGATATTAGCAGTAGTCCAGAAGAGAGTGACACTGCTGGATCTTCATCTGCAGTTAGACCCCTTCAGAGTGATGATCCAGGTATTCATACAATCTAATATAAGGCTCTCGTAAGAAGAAAACACAGAGGTCACCTTTGATTATTGTCTTCCATCTTTCAGGTCAAGGCAGGTTTCTTGATTTCAAACGTTGGCAGGGAGAAAAACCTTCATGTTCCCTTTACACGGAGAACGCGTGTGTGAATTTGTGTCACATGCTAATTGCTGATGAAGATTTTTGACATAAAATAAAAATAGTTATAACCATATTGAGGACGAAGCTGCCTAAAATATAATGGTACGGACAGATTACTCATCAAATTGTATATTGTGTTTTTCAGGCACTACACACACAGATACGAATGTTTGGGACACAACACCAGTGACGGTGAAGATGAGACCTGGACAAGAGCGCAGGACCAGAAAGTCCACTGCTCCCACCTTATTAAAGAAAACATTTCTTGGCCCCAGCGGCAGAGCATCCAGAATTGAAAACAGTTCAGCCAGATTGTTAGTGAGTCATGGGGAGCACCAAGGTGTCTCACCTGCTGCGGTGGACCCGAACAGAAAAGAAAAAGCCTCACTCTACAATAACAGTGTATTTGTGATGCCAATGGATATCGATGAACCGTTGAATACACCTCCCCCTCCTTCAGACAGTATGGCCATTCTGGAGCCCGCCTTACAGGACAGCGCCTCCACCACAATTGCCCTTAGTGAATCCACCACAGTTCCCTCATCAACAGGCTCTTCTGCATTCGCTGCGCCGGAAGCAACACCACAATTTAATGTGGACGAAAAGCGGGAACATAAACAAGCACAAGGATCTAAAGAGCAACCTGCTGCAGCCCCTTCTTTGATTTTGACTAATCAACCTGCTTTTTTGTCCTCCTTACAAGTTGAACTGAACAACACTCCAGCGCTGACTGCTGACCTGCCTCGTATGTCAATTTCAAACTGTGTAGGAAGCACTCAACCAGCGTTTACTCTCTCAGTAACACCTGAATCGGCCTCTTCCAGATCTGCTTCCACTTCTGCACCATCCACAGCAACACTTGGCTCACCCACATCTGCTTCTACCTCCGCAACACTCACAGCTACACCTGCCTCATCCACACCCGCCTCACCTGCTTCTTCCTCCTCTTGTGTTGGTGCAACACCTGATCCTCCATCCACCAACCACACCACCCCAAGCAAGGCTGCAGCTGATTCCAATATAGTTTCTTTGAAGATCATCATCAGCGATAACCAGGATGACAATTCTTCCAGTGACGCAGCCGTGAATCAGACAGTTCCTAGCATTTCTGGAAACAAGATACCTACCATCTATCTTTCCTCTCCAGCTAAGTCCCTTGGATGCCCTGGCACACCAAAGGCCAACTTGGATGAGGCGGCACAGGCAGTTAGTGGCTTACTAAGCTCTGACGCTCATGCTAGTCCTCTCAGCTGTAAGGCTGGGCCTGTAGTCACATCCCCATTAATAGCGACATCACAGGCCGGGCAAAACTACATAATTCAACTGCCCCTGGACACCACTAACCCTGTCCTCCAAGGAGCCACTGCCAGCTATTTCTTTGTGACTGAGCCCCCGACTACAGATGCTCAACCCAGGCAGGTGCTACTGTCTACTGGTGTCTCACAGGGACAGCTTTTGCCCACCAACCAGTATGGGGTGACCACACCAACTCGCTCTCAAGGCTTCTCCACTGGTAAGAGACAACGCACTACTACAGCGGGTCATCTTACTTGACAAAGTTAATCTCAGTGTCACTCTAGTATCGCTGGCTGTGAATTTTGTAGTTGCAGGTTTTGATGTTTAGTTTGTCCTTTTTATTTGGATTTTCTTAAGTAACTTCGTAAATGTGAAGGGGACACTCCTCCCTTCCTTGATGGACAAACAGTAGACAATGTCACTTCTGCCCCATTTGTGAACAGGTAATGATGTGGAGATCTGTTCCTATGAAGCAATACACAAACAAATTAATAAAACGGAAGCATCAAATCTGCTCCTTTACAAAGTGCCCAATTCCAGAAGGAGAAATTAGAGGATGCAGAAATTATTTCTGTAAGCGGCATTCAATATTCTGTAATATAGGGAACAGGTTATTTTCGACCTCCAAGCCAAGATTAGTTTTCTTATTCCAGGGTAAAAGGTCTCCACAGGTTTAAGAGCAATCTGTGTTTTGTTTTTGTCTTTATTGTTTATTGCCTTCTGTCTGTCAAACCTATTACTATTCACCTTTATTAGTGTTGGTATTTAAAAGAAAGAAACTGTGTTCTTTATGTGCAGGGCCAGCACTCATCTTACCATCACCTGTTAAACCCATGATGCTTCCTGTTTCTGTTATGGGGCAAAATACTCTGGGGAAGGTCCAGATGGTGTCCAATCAGGTGGCATAACTTTATCTGCAGCTTGTACAGTGTTAGTCAAAAGTTATTCTATATCTAATATACATAATAAATAAATATATATATAAATAATGTATCTACATGATTATATTTACAGCTTGTTGCCATACCAAACCCAGTTCCAGTACAGCAGTCAGAAACTGTTAACCCCCAATCTCCCACAGTGGCAATCAAACAGTCTACAACTGCTGGTAAGTTACAGGTTAACTTGGAGCAGTGCTACCTGCTAGCTAGAAGTATATAATGGTTGACAATTACCCAATATTGTTTTCCTTTTTGTCACAGAAGGAAGTCCTCAGTGTTGCTCTGCTTAATGTTTTAATGTCACTGCCTTACTTTCTCTGAATTTCAGGCCCTGAGGAACATCTGGTTGGTACGTTGGTGTCGGCTGAAAACACACGCCAGCAGGATGCTGCAACTCTTCCTAGACATAGGAGAATTTTATGTTTTGACTCTTCTGCAGAGATTGCACCAAAAACTGCTAAAACAACCATAACCATCAAACCTCCAGCTACAAATGCATCCACATCACGATCTGTCCCGCAGACGGAGAAAGCTGCACAGTCGGTCAATCGAACACAGCCTACTATCTTGGGTGGCAACAAGCCCAAGAGGAGGGTACAGCCTGTCAGATGCTCAGCAGACCCCCAGACTGGAGGAGTCTTTGAGAGGGAGGCAGAGAAGTCCATGCCTCCACAACAGCAGCAGAAAGATCCTGTTACAAAGAACTCTTGCAAAAAAGATCATGGCGTCCATCACCAAGAGTCTCAAAATGCAAGTACCAGCAGGGTTGATGCTTCACAACCTGAGACTTTGAAAAAGTCTGAATCAGGACGGAGATCAAAATCTATTGACAGGAAACACAATCATGATAAGGGTAGCGATGGAGCAACAGCTAAGGATTCTCACAGTTCTACGCCATTGTCCTCCGATTCTGCACTGAAATCAGGAACTAGAAAAGAGAAAGAGGAAAGCAGTAGAAAGGAACTTGCAGAAAAAGCCCCTGCCAAATCACGTGAGGGGCGTACAGAAAAAAGGACTCCCTCTGAGGAGGTGCCAAATGTGACAGCTAACAAGGAGAATGAAATGAAGGGTAGCATGCAAGAGCAGCAACAGCAGTCAACACCTTCATCTTCAGCAACGAGAGACTTTAGCCCTCCAGCTGTAATCCAGCCTGCATCTAACCCTCATTGCAAGGCTACAAAAGCCCCCTCAAAGACCATCTCTCTGGCCAAACAGGCAGCTGAGATGCTGCAAGACATCCAGGGCCTCACCTCTCCTTCCACTCCAGTGAAGAGGCCTGCAGCGGGCAGTTCAGACCTTAGCCTTCCCCGGACCCCTGGGACTTGCCGTAACCAGGAGGAGTCTGCTGACTGTCCCAGGACTCCTTCCCGACAGAAGAAGGGTAAAGATGGGGAGGGGACTCCCAAGCATCTGATGCCCCCCACCACCCCGGATGTCCCCACCTGCAGCCCTGCCAGTGAGGCTGGCAGTGAAAACAGCATCAACATGGCTGCACACACACTTATGATTCTTTCACGTGCTGCAATCGCCAGGACGGGCACTCCGCTGAAGGACAGCTTGCGTCAGGAGGGAGTCGGAGAAAAATCGCCCATAGGCTTAAAGAATTCTAAGAAACGCAAACCATCTTCTCCCACAACCAGCCCGCCTGCAAAGAAAGACAGAGTAAGTATAACACAAGTACTTGCCAGGCATATTTTTTTTAATAATGTGTTAATCTTTAGACAAGTTCTGCTTAAGCAGCAGTATGTTTTCAGTGTTCCTTGTGCTTCAGAGTGTTAGTCTTGTATTAGACTGGCAGTCTGTCCAGGGTGCTCTCAGTGTAAGCAGTTTACAGAGGTAACCGCATGGCCTTTACTCTGGTGCCACAATCAGGGAAATCTTCCTACTTTTGAAGAAGTAAGAGTAGCTCAGTTTCTTTATGTTTCATCCATCCAACACTTTTTGTGTTTTGGTGTGTAATGGGCATCACAGACACACGGGGCCACAAGTGTGTAGTTTTACTCTTGATCAGATATTGCTGTGATTTCTATCAGATGAACTCCCTTTTGGTATCAGTACTTGGATGGTAATTAAGTGTTTACGCAAAGCCTGCCTGTGATGTATGATTAAAGTAAATTACCTCATCATTATCATTAAATGAAGGGGGGGGGGGGTGTTAATACATAGCTTTGTCATATAATTCTGACTTGGTTTAAATCTGCAGGAAAGGACGAAACTTGTAGATTGCTTTCCCCATGACTTGGACGTCGATAAGTTCCTGTCTTCGCTTCACTATGATGAGTGAAACCGGACACACCAAACGGAAAGGACTGCCATATTACTACCTTCTTAAGTTACTATCCAGGAATAGAACAAGCCATCTGCTAACCCAGTGTCTATGGTTGCTGTTAGTAGCCTTGCCTGAGACCTTATAAGCTGTAATGTCTCATTCAGCCAATGACAGACTTTCATTTGGCTGACTAGTTTCTAGTGTGGGTGATCTGCATAAAATCCTATTAGATGCAGCAGCAGTCGCGCAACCATGGCACTTTGTTGTATTTTTTCATTTCATTCTCATGCTCACTTCTGTTTTAATCATTGTTTTGTACTACAACAAAACAAACACATTTGTTTTGGGGCACTTTGACATAATTGCTGCATGTTGTTAAAATGGGTGACTAAAAGTATTTTCTTGGTCAATATTTGACTCTAGTTTGATAAATCCAGCCAACACTGACTCATAGGTTGGTATGTAAAAATACATTGTGGAATATGTCTCTGCCAGTAATTTTAGTAACACTGAATCATTTATTTCATTTTTTTCTGTTCAGAAAAGTCTGGTTAATTCAAAAATAAACATAATTTGAATATTGTGTTTTGTGGCATACATATACATACTATACATATGTATAGTTTATCTTTTGTTGTTATAGGTAAAATCATCAACTTTTGAAATGTGCAGACTCCGGCTTCATTCAATGTAATAAAACAGAAAAATGTTTTACCTCGGTGTACTCATTCAATTCAGTTTTATTTATATAGCATCATATCATAAGGTTTTCTCAGGGCACTTTTTCATTAAGAGCAGGTTACGACCGACTGCTTATATTTACAGATGCCCAACAATTCCCATCATGAGTAAGCACAGGAACTCTCCTGGCAGTCTTGGCCTATATAGCAGTATAACTAATGGGTCACCTGAGTCAGCCCTACTATAAGATTTATCAAAGAGGAAAGTCTTAAACCTACTCTTAAATGTGAGGAGTTTGTCTGCGCCCTGTAAACAAACTGCTGGTTCCACAGGAAAAAAGCTTGATAGCTGAAGGCTCCGGCTCCCATTCTACTTTTAGTGACTTCAGGCATCACAAGGAACCCTGCATTCTGGGAGTGCAGTGCTTTAGTGGGGTACTAGGGTACTATGAGCTCTGAGATACGATGGTGCCTGAGGAGAAGGATTTAAAATTCTATTCTGGATTTTACAGGGAGTCAGTGTAGAGAAGATAATATTGGAGAACGACCTTATTTCCTGGTTCTTGTCAGTAAACTTGCTGCATTTTGGATCAGCTGGAGAGTTAAGGGACTTGTTGGGGCAGCCTGATAATAGAGAGTTGCAGTAATCAAGCCTAGACGTAACAATGCGTCTTTTTGAGACAAGATGTGCCTGACGTAAGAAAAAAAAAAGGCAGTCCTTGAAGTTTGTTTTTTGCTGGAGTTAAAGGACATCCTGATCAAAGATAACTAAGATTCCTTACGGTGTCGCTAGAGGCCAGGGCAATGCCATCTAGAGAAACTACTTTAGATAATGTGTTTTGGAGGTGTTTGGAACAATAAGTACAATAATTTCGTGTTTAACATAAAAAAGTGCAGGTCATCAGTGTTTTTAAGTCCTTGAGGCATGCTTGAAGTTTAGCTAATGGATTGGTTTCATCTGGCTTGATCGATAAATGTAATAGGGAATGATCTGCATAACAATGAAAACTTATGGATTGCTTCCTAATAATATTGCCTAATTATCATATATAACATATATAATAATCATATTTAAGGTGAATAAAATTGGTCCGAGCACAGCACCTTGTGGAACTCTGTGACTAACTTTGGCGTGCATAGAGAATTAAGTATTAACGTGTACAAACTGATATCGATCTGATAAATAGGATTTAAACCAGCTTCGTGTGGTGCCTTTAATGCCAATTAAATGTTCTAGTCTCTGTAATAGAATGTGATGGTCAATGGTATGAACAGAAACCTGGAATTGTTCTTATTTTCCTCTATTAATGATTAGTAGAAGAGGGCCTTCCTATAGATTTTAAGACTATCTTGCCAGGCTAAACGTGATTCTTCGAGTTTGGTGGAACACCATTTCCTTTCAAGTTTTTGCTATGTTTGTTTTAATTTCAGGTTTAAACATTACTGAAAGCCAACGAACATGTCCAAATTAAAATAATGTTTCACCCACATTCACAGCCTTTAATATTATTATGTTGCTGTAATGGTAGCTTACCTTTTATGTGCGTCATGAGCTTGTCCCAGCTGTTTTGTCACAGCATCATGTCTCATTTTCAATGGGACTGTTGAATTCAGTCCATAGATCTGTTACTTTTTTCCCTTGAAGAACTGGTAGAGTTAGCTAACATTACTGGCAGACAATGTTTGTGAAATGTAAGATGCTGCTTATTAGTGCAGCGGGTCTAACAGCTAAATCCTCTTCTGGAGAAAATATATTATTGGGAGGTGGAGGATACTGTTTTGCATGTAGGTCATTGAATCTGACTTTGCATTAAAACAGTAACAGGAGATCTGTCCATTTGTCTATTTCACATTATGCCTTGTTATTATTGCAAAGGTTCCTTTCTATTTATTTTTTGTTTAATTTTTGTCATGGAAAAAATAGTCAAATTTTCTTTGACCTAATTAACACAGATTAAATTTTATTTAATTTAATTTAATTCACCATGTGCAATAGAAACAGAAATGTGACCTCCTAGCCTGCACATTCATTTCTGGCATAATGGTAACAAATACAGTGAAGCTAGAACACAATGTGCTTTGACCCCTGATGACAATAACATATGAGCAGACACTTATTTCAAATGAACATAGAGGAGAGACACAACAACAAACATTTTGCTTCATGTGGTTCTCTGGTGAAAATAAACAAAAAGGATCATGAAGTAGCTGCCTTAATCTGTGATGCCTTTAGTGTCAGCCCAGCATTAGAGAGTGTCATTGCTATCGCACAAAAGCTACTGTCTGTACAAGAGTTATTAATGAAACCAATCACTCGTAATTTTAGCTCGGCTGCTTAGCTGCCAGGATTTTTCTGTTGTGTATTGCTATCTGCAGAACAGTGTCCCAGCACGAAACATATCTTCAATTTGATAAACCAAAGAGGTTGTTAAGTAAATGTACCAGGACCGGAATCATTAGTGAACCCTGTTTGGTTTTTGTTCATCTTTTCACTGGAAAAAAGGCTTGCAGATGTAGTCTATGTGCGATTGAAGCTTCTCTAGTAAGTAAAGTGACATTTTTCCCTGCATGTCAGTGTCACCTTGAACATTGATGAGTAGCAGGTAAGTCTGACTCAAAGATAATATAAAGTGGAGACAGGAAGCAGGTGGTGGAGTAAGATGTCCCACACACACAGAGACACACATACTTGAAAAGAACAGAAATGGCCAAGCTTCTGTAATGAAGCCATGACCCTCTGTTCTCCCTCTGAAGGTCACAGCAGGACCTCAGACTCTACAAAATCAGTCCTGTCTAATTGTAAAGTCTCCGGCATCCTTCAACGTGCACCTTTCCTAGAGCCAGAACAGTAGTTTTATGAGCTAGTGTCTTTACATTGGAATGACACATATTGGTGTCTAAAAACTCAAATACCTCAAACTACTATGTAATATTTTTCTTGCAAGAGTCATGTATTTGTACACCACCACACTTGGACCAATCATCAGCTTGCATGGTTTTTCCTACCACTGCTATGCTGATAACCTCCGTTCCCTTAGTCCGACCTGGGCGTCTCAGCTCTGATAGAGGCTTGTCTAGCAGACATCTCCGCCTGGATGACCAAACATCACCTCCAGCTGAACCTCGCTAAGACGGAACTCCTCGTCATCCCTGCTTCTCCATCTGTCTCCGATGACCTCTCCTTCACCCTGGACTCCACGACGGTCGTTCCATCGCCCTCGGCCAGGAATCTTGGGGTCACCATCGACAATAAGCTCACCCTCACGGACCACATTGCTGCAGTCTCCCGATCTATCACACCAAACTGGGAAAATATAATTTCTGATTTTGTGCATGGAAGCATTGCCATGTTAAAACAGGAAAGGGACAAACACAAAGTTGGAGGCAGACTTTTGTCTAAAATGTCACTGTATGCTGTAGCATTAGGATCTTCCTTTATTGACACTAAGGGGTCCAAACCATGAAAAGCAACCCCAAAGCAAAAGTACAAAGGAGTATTGGGAACTTATGTCCACGTAGTGTACCTTTTGTCAAGAATATCAGCCATACTTCTTGTGTCTAATGAAGATGTAGTAGGCTAATAAGATGTATTAGAAATACCAAATAATACTCCTGAACATATTAAGATAAAGATAGGATCATCATGTTCTGTCCAAATCCATGTAGTCATAATACTATATACTTATTGCCTCAGTATACAGTACCAAGAAATAGTAAGTGAACCCCTTGGATTTCCCTGCATTTTTGCATAATGTAGTCATAAAAGGTGGTCTGATATTAGTCACAGTAATGAACAAGCTACATCTGCCTGAAATGGTATAAAACAATTCCACTAACATAAAAACAATTGCATGTTTTTGTGTATTTATTAAAGTATTTTCTCAAACATTAAAAGTCATGTTTCCTACATGAGAAAGTGAACCCTTGGTTTTAGTAACTAGTTTAACCTAGTTAAACCTTATTTTACAGTGGTGACTACAACCAAATGTTTCCTTCATGTGATGATCACATCTCCACATTGTCCAGGAAAACAATTGAGTGTCATTAGTTTACATAGTTTATTTAATCATGTTATTTCAGCTGTATTTCTATTAGTTTGTGAGTACATTTAGAGCAACAACAACACAATCAAATTCCATGTGTACACATACTTGGCCAATGAAGCTGATTCCGATTCTGATTTCGATGTGTCTGTTATAGTGACTTTGATGACAATCAGACCACATTTTATGGATGAATTATGCATAATTTGAGGTAATTCCAACGGGTTCACTTGTTTTTCTTTGCACTGTAGATTCAGAAAATGACATCACATAGTACTGTTTTCACAAATTGGAACTTTGAACCGACTACTGAGAGAGGTTTAATGAAGCCTCAACATAATAACCTTAACATTTAACTTTTACTATATAACTTTTACTGTTATATTCAGACCAATGCAGGTTCTGTGGAGACTTAATGCGCACACATGAGATTGACATTACTATTCTCATCTCATCAAAGATGAAAACCACATTTTCCAAAATGTTGAATTTTTAACTTAACTTAACCATAATTTATTTGCCATAAAAACATTGTTATGCTTAACTAAGAAGTGTTAGTTACCAAATTTTGAAAGAAAGTTTGTTGTATGGATTGGGGCACCACATCAACTAAGCACTCATATGGATCCCTTTGGAGTGCAGTGACAAACAACTGGAAATGTTTGTTGAAGAACTGTAATACTCCACATGGCAAGGAATTAGAAATGAAACTGGATATGAATTAAAAGTTACTGAACTTGGATGGGATTGGTGACAAGAATCATCATTCTGACTTCCTGAGGGAGAAAATAAACCCTCTCTTACAGAGATCAACTTTGTTATGTCATGTGTTATGTTCTTTTGTCATGCCACCTCTTGATATGCACATTCCCTCTGGCAGCTCCTGGATGCTGGTGCTGAAAGCAGTCTGCAGAGAAAGAAGAGACAAAGCCAGGACTTCCTGCAGCCCTACATTGCTGCCAAGCTGGACACTTTGCCTGAGATCTTCACTCTGGGTGATGAGAAGAAATACAGCGGCTACTACAACAAACCGCTTCCTGGCCAGCAGCAGTATCGCTGCTATGTTCTGGCTGACCTGACGGACCACGAGTCTGTGAGTAGCCTTTATAAATTTATACGGGTATGAGCATGTACGGCACCTTTAATATATTTGGAAGCTTCCATGGTTGAGTTCACAGTGCTTGGCCTTAATGCCTTGCACGAGGAGAGCAACCTCTCCCCACTACCTGTACATTACTACTTATTATTACTTACACAACCTTGTGCAGATGATGGTGCATTTTTACCCAATCACAAGACTCGTCGTGTTGTAGCAGGTAGGTGGATGTAGCAAAAAGGTTTAAGAGGTTGTTAATAAACTCCAATGTTCTGTTTTGTGAATTTTGAATATTTCAGCCAGTTCGGCTAAATGATCTCTTGACATAAGTGGTTAGTAGTTATATGACTACACACTGTAGTGTACATTGATTCATTCCATTCCATTGCCCTGCAGAGTATGGAGCGGCACTAGATGTCCTGATGAACATTAGGTAGAAAATAAGTATAAGAACTTTTTCAATTTCAACAGAACCTTCTTCAAAGCTTAAAGGAAGAGTGCTATTCAAACAAGATCAAGAGAGAAGACAACATTACGTTTTGCAATTCTACTTTAAATGGAAAGCAAGGAGAAAGAAAGAATACATGAGGACAGCCCGATCTGTCTGTTTTGCAGTGAGGGTCCGTTTGATTTCTTATTTATATTATTATTTATTAAAATAATCTTACTACAGTTTATAACAAATATTTGACAGAAGCCATGTGAAACATCAGAACTGCTCAAACTTCAGACCAACAGTTGTGATGCCAGAAATCCATCTGATCATCCAGCAGCCAGATTATTGATCATGGCCGCCCTCAAACTGAACATCAAACCATAGCCAATCTAGCAGGAATTCTTATTCTAAAAATGAGTCAGGGGTCTCACAGCATCTGCCTCTCTTTTTCCACATGTTGATAAGATACAGAGAGTAAACACAATAACAGGAACCTTTTTTAATATAAGGCAGTAGCCTTCCAATGAATGCAACCTTTGTGAAGTTGTGTTTAAAAGTGCTCTGTGATTCAACTATGTGATCAGTATGTATTGTTGTACTGGATTGCATTAGATTTGAAACAGTTTGCTTGATCAATAGTTCTTTGGCAGAACCATGTTCAGGTAATACAAACAAATTTGTGTGACCAATCTAGCATAAGTTTGTATGTATATAGCACTTAAAGACACCGGTCTCAGATAGCTATTACAGTGTGAGAGAGAAGCAAAGTTGATTATAAGACTGGATTAAGCTTTGTATGCCTTGTCAGCCTTGTATGCAGCAGTGCAGTGTCAGTCAAAGATCACCGAGTCCAAGGCTGCGCTTGACACTGCCTACCCTTCAATAAGTCATAAAACTACCCCAAAGGATGATGGGATGGCTGAGGCAGCGTGGATATGGTTTTAATATGCGGATCTATTCCTGTTTATCTGCATTTGTGGCTTTTTAAAATCATCAGATGAATAGTTCTCATAAAACTATGAAACTTTATTTCTACCCTGTGGGTCACATTCTAGAACGTGCAGTGTGTGTCCTATACATTTTCATTGCTGAATAAACCCAGCAGAGTTTGTTGTGAATGGCGTTGTTTTTCTGGCCCAGTGTTTTCTATTTGTGGAACAAAAGAGCAACCCCTCAGGCAGCGACACACACACATGCCAGGCACGTCACAGTGATGCGAATCACGTTCTTGAGTCATGCATGCATCAGCAGGTATATCTCACAGACAGTGAATCCATGCTCTCTGCTGTCACTCACAGGCACCTTGCTTCCACAGCAGAGCATCCTCAGACTGACTCTCTCAACTGCTATATATGTTCATTTGCCATAGTGGCATCGTCATTTAATTGTGTTACAATCTGGGGTCTTGATCCAGAGTAGCAGACTTCTGGCTTACTATCTTTAAATCTACCATGTTCATGAACACATTAATCCTATTACTGTCATCGGCATAAACCAATGCACTTTTCACAAAGCTCTAGTAGAAATATGTAAAATCTTCCTACTCATTTTGTATTTCTACATAAAGTAGATTACAAAAAATACATCTTACCTTTTTATCTAACTATTGGTAAGACAGCAAAACCATGTACTTCTTTAAGGTGGGTCAGTTTAGGACGTGTATGTTGAGACAACACTTTGAGGGAAAGTGAGAAAACCAAAAGGAAAATGTTGATACATTTTGGACTGAACCTTTTAAGAACCTTTCCTGCATTTCGACTTGAACAAGTAGGGTCTTCGATTTAGTTATTCTGATGCCAAAAGATCCTTCTCCATTATCAAGCTTCTCTAGGACTTTGTAATGGACTAGAAACTATCAGGGTAGTAGCATTGGTTACCACTACTATCAACAAGATGCAGAGTGGAATTTTTGGTAATGTTTGTTGACAACAAATGGTCAATAGGGTCCAACAGCATATTTTCCCTCAGAGCCCCCTAGTGGGTTAACCTCACGCTGGCCGCCATCCTATTTTAAACCATTATTGGACTCATTTGCCTAATATAGACGATTCGTTAGATATGGTGCAAACACAAACAGGAATGTGCAAAACAGACTTTCAGTTCCTAGTTTAGGTTCTGGCTTAAGTTCCTGCAACTCCTTAGTTCCTGAGACTTTGTCAAAGAGGGTTAGTAGTTTATGAGAGGGGAAACTAGATCTTAATATGAATACCTCTTTATGTACCTTTTAACTTATCCAGCCAGGTTAGTGTGGATCAGTTCTATTAAATTCAATTAGGTCATTAAAACTCACAACACTGCAATTAGAGCTTTTGTCAGGACTGTGTGGCCTTGGACAGTACTTGTTCCACTGCATTAAGACCAGAGCAGCAGAGCACTGATTCAGTAAATGACACACATATCTGAATGTGATTCAAGCCTGCACAAAAATAGAAACCTAATCACATGCATTGAAAACAGGGGAAGTAAGCTTAGCTTTTATTGCTACTGCAAAGCTGCTGGCTGGGTAGAGGCGAAAGAGAAGAAAGAGGAGAAAGGGAGAGTAGGAAGGAAAAGAAAGAAGGGGGGGGGGGGCAGGAGACTGAAGCAAAAGGGCACTGCGGCTTTCTGTGGCCCCCACTGCTGGTAAACAGGCTGGGACGTGTGAAATTGGATAAAAGAAAAAGGCCATATAAACAGTGTGATCACTTACAGCAGAGGAAGGGAGCAGTGAACGGCAGCTTCCTCTGAATGCAGAGCCCTGTGGGAGTGACAGAGAGGTGTGGACGAAGAGTAAGAGGTGGTGAGAGAAAAGAGAGGGAGCTTAATGTAGGGATAAGATTGGTGGGGTGGGGGGTGGGGGCACCTGAGAGAAATGCACAGACGTTCTTGAGAAGGCGAGAAATGCTGCGATCATTGGAGAGAGAATAGTTTGGATGCTGGAATGAGTTTCTGATGTAGGAGGGAGAGAAATGCTGAACTTTGAGGAGAAAAGACAAAGAGGAAGAGAGAAGGATGGCAGAGAGGACTTTGGATTGTGGGGAACTCTACTGGATAGCATCCAGTTTGTCGCAGATAGATGAGCTGTGAGCGGAGGGCTCCGGTTTTGGTGGAAATCTTGTGAGTTCTGGGAAATAACAGAGCTGTCAAAATACATTAGAATCACACATCGTTTGTAATAGCAAAATGTCCATCCTCCCACTGCTATTAAAGCGACTTTTCTTCTTTGCACAAGCCACCCCCTCTTCAGATGTAGCCACAGCAGCACATTTGTCACCCCTGAAGCATTATTATCTATCTGGTAGTGTCGCTGAGATTGATCACTTCCAACCCCCCCCCCCCCCCCCCCGAGATTATCTAAATATCCTTTAGAAGATGCTTCAAATGTCTCTAAAAGCTGTGAAAACTGTCATTTAAAAACAAGTTCTAAGCTGTAAGCAGTACTTTACTAAAAGTGTCAAAAAGTATGGTGAAAAGAAGGTTGAAAGAGCTGAAGAGGCCGATGAGCTGAGTATGTTATCTAGCTCCACACCTTTTAGCTGTTGAGGTTTTACTCAAGGTTTTACTATTTGTAACAGATTTGGAAAAGTTGGCTGCACTCAGTCGTCTTAAGGAAATTTGTTTGGCTACATTCTGCTTTAGTTTCTCCAGAAGCATACTACCTTACCCTAAACATAACCTAAAGTAAGCTGAACTACATCTAAATTTAAAATGGAACGTGTTGCAGTATTTTTGTTGTAGTGAGATGTAGTTCATAATAATGTTATCGCTTACAACATGTTGTGAAGCCATGGTTGAATCCTAAACCTTTGTCAGGCAATTGAATTCAGGCAGCAGGTTAAAGACCCCAAAATCATTTTCTCTGCTCCGCTCTAATCTACACACTCCTCTCTTCTTTCTCATCTTAATACATCTTAACCCCCCACCCCGCCTCAAAGGGAAATATATACTAGTAAACATATACAATATGTAAACTGCAGACAATCTTTTCTACTCTAATATGTTACATGAAACAGCTTTTCAAGCTTCCCTTTTTTTCCCAGAATGCTTTATAATAACTTAATTGTAATAAATGTTAGTTAATAGCTAATATGGCCCTTATTTGTTCTCATGAGATGCTTATCAACATTATTATGTGTTAATAATGCTATTAAGTGTTAATAAACGTGTCCTCTATCTTTACATTAATTACATAATGTAACTGGGGTTTTAAGGAATGAAATGGGATGGTTAGATGAAAGTGCTTGGATTATTCAGAAAGATTCTGATAATGAACTCCATCTGGAAAGTAAAGTCAGCCTATACAGTTATCAGAATGTACCAGATGTATGGTATGTATGTATGTGTGATGTGTCTAGAAGGGTCTGAGACCCATGGCATGTCAAAATACATTTGTTTCATTTCAGCATTTCACAATATGACAAATGTTCAACAAATCCTCACAGCAACAAAGTTCATGTTTAATTCATTTGTAGCTGTCAGCCCTGACATCACAAGCTCCCACAATGAATGCTAGAGTGAAAAAATGTTTGAACAATGTGTTGAAATTAATGAATCAATAAGGAAGCAAAGCCGGTCGTGGGGTGACATTGTTTTAACAAGCAGCATTCTTCACTTGTGTTTGCAGCTTTCACCCAGAGGAGCTGCAGCCTTGTTGAGCCAGAGCCAGAGCCCCGTCAGGCTTACAGGAATATTTTGAGTCTCATTCACTAACACAGTCCAACTTGCTGCTCTTGTCTCCCAGAACATAAAGTGACAGTTACTAAAAGTAAATTACGCCATGAAAATTGAACCAACTCCCATTTAATGTTTATGTTGCCAATATCTAACTATTTACAGATATGCACTGCAACTAACTAATCAGGATGGATGGATTTTTCATGGACAACAAATTGCTTTCTTAAAGTTAATGATGCAATGATATTTTTAATATCTTCTAGAGTTTTCCCTTACTCTAACAAAGGTAATGCTTACCTACATGTGTTGACTGACTTAAAAGGGGCACTGCACAAATTTTACATGTCACAGTCAATTTGTGACACACAACAATGTGTTTAAGAAAATGACTTAAGTGTTATCACCTTGGCTTGGACTCCACAGAGACTCCACATTAATAGCAGGAAGTCTGCATTACAGACTGGGGTGTGGAGTTTTAAATGTGTGGGCATTTACTGGAAGGGAGAGTCTATCAAATTGATGCTATGGGTTGAATTAAGGGAAATGTAGGGTCCAGCAGTTTTAAAGTTTGAGCCATACTGCTGTGAACTAAAAGTCAGCATATCTCAGGTAATGGAAGTAAAATATTAAATTACTGAGTAAGTAGGAGCAAAAGATGGATATTAATTTATGATAAAAATGATGTGTTTCTACTCTTCAGCTAAACATTTTTATGATAGAGAAACAGATGTCTGTTCATATTTAGCCTTATTTTGTGTTGATTACTGAATGGAGGTCATAATTCTCCCATCTTTGTATCCCAAACTACGTTACTATTGGTAAGCAATAAAAAACAAACAAAACATTTCATTGTGACAAGTGGTCACAGTAATCAAGACACTTCCATTGCCTACCTAATTGCTTGTGCTGCAGCATCAAGTAACATAAGATCACTAATTTACACAAGATTAAATTAGAAGCAAGATGTTGCATATCTTTCACTAGTCTGCTGTTGCAAGTGCAATTTTCATTGCAGCCATCTGCTGGGGCAGCAGCATCAGGGCCAGTGACACTAAGAGGCTAAACAAGCTGATTAGGAAGGCTGGTTCTGTGCTGTTTTAGAGTCACGAAGGTGGTGGTGGAGAGGAGGATGATGCACAAACTGCTCAGCATAATGTTTCACATCTCCTGCACAACCTACTGGTCAGACAGCAAAGCACATTCAGTGGGAGGTTCCTGCAACTACTGAACACTAAACAGGTCGATATAATTGGTACGTATTGGTATTACATGTTATGTAATTGTAATGGATAAGTAGCTCAACCTGCTCAGTCTGACACATGCTGAGACATTCTGTGTCTCCTAGCAACAGTGCAAATTGTGGTTTGTGTAGGAGAGGCTGCCATGTTGTCTAATGATAGCAGGGAAGCAGCCAGGGCCGGCCTCAGGTCTCCGCTGCTGTCCAGAAGGCGGAGTGAAGTTGTCTGCATTATTGGATTTGTCCACAAAGGATGTCTGCCTTCACCTGATACAGCTTGTCAGTACACTATGTGTGTATGCAGGACTTGAAGCTCCTCCATACTCCCATATGAACATCCACCCACTAGTGTCCACATTTTTGGGTCACCTGACAAACTGGTAAACTGAAAAATGCAAGGCTGCCAAATCTATTTTTATCCAAGAAATTCGTATGTGACATCAAAATATGTCACCCTACCTATGACTTGATTGGTTTACAGTAAAACTGGCTATACACTGAGGAGCAGGGCAGTTCATTTTGCCATCTGATTTTGACTTAGTTTAAATCTTTTTTTGTTGTTGATGTCTTAATATATATTTGTTTTCCTCACATTTTCGCAGTTTGATTTGGGACATTTTTGTCTTCTTGTGTCTGCATGTTTTAATAGATTGTCCCTTCCGACTGTTTTGTTGCTTACAAAATAGACCTTAAAGTAAACTTGTTGGCTCTTGAAATGTAGCGTAATTGCTTTAAAAGGAAAAGTTCCTCTTAGCTGAATAGGCACTTAAAACTGGACAACTAGCTGTATTGTGTGGAGCACCACCACCCTCCTTGTAACCGTGATACTGGCTGAACTGACCATTATTGGGTGACAATGTGTGATTTCCACCAGTGGGAACCCTTAGATTTCCCTTCAGTTGAGCAACTTCTGGGTTACATTTTATGACATAAGATAGTGTGGCTTGTAAGGTTAAAATCGAATCTGGACAACTCAGACATCTGTCAAGGAGACACTGTGATCCTATGTTTTACAGTTACTGTGTCAGTTGATGGAATTACAGAAGTTTTATTATCTAGCCCATGGGGAGGGTGTGTGTGTGTGTGTGTGTGTGTGTGTGTGTGTGTGTGTGTGTGTGTGTGCAGCTGTTTTCAAGTTCTCTGTCCTTTCTTGATAAATTCATAAAGGGTGAAGAGTCACATTTTATTCAGGTGACGAATTGAAGTACAATAGAGTCATATTTACTTATATATCAACTGTTGTGTTGTGTATAACTCAGTGAGTGTGAACTGACTCTGGATCAACCTCTGGTCATTTGCAGCAAAGGACGTTTGCGGCTAGCCCGTTCTCCGAGTCCATCATGGTGAAGCTCCACAGTGGGATGACTCGACAAACTGAGGAGCCAGAGATGCTATGGGTCATGGGTCCAGTGCTGGCTGTCATTCTCATCATCATCATAGTTACTGCCATTCTGCTTTTCAAGAGGTGAGTCTGTCAGTATCAGATATAAATGTTTATAAATTAGTGGTGTCAAAAAAATTTGTGTCATTAGTGCATGACAAACTGGTTAGAGGAATCAGAGTTCTTTTTACTTTATTATAACATCTCAGCTTAGTTCTGATGATTTCTGAATTAGAATCTCTTAATT
>JAVQJL010025445.1:0-15514 GCA_036024295.1 Nannoperca obscura | reverse complement strand
TTGCATTGTGTTAAATATTTTTGTATTTTTGTTTTGTTAAAAAATTTGTTAATTGGCATAATTTTTTTTAATTTCCAAATTCCTTCCCCTAAACCCCCCCCCCCCCCCCCCCCCTCCCTCCATATCTATAGCATACATTTTATACCATTATGATCAGGGTGCCTGTGGATTTCTTTAAATATTTCTCTATGGTTTCCCCTGCTCTCCTAAGGAATAGAGCCAGACCAGCTCAATATTATTCAATATTCCATATGGGAAAATCGGATATCAATATACATTTTTGACATTCACTAACACATACACAAATACAACAAACATTTATGTTTATAAGGACATTAAAAGAACATTATGAGGATCCCTCACATTGGGTTATTAAAGATTTGTTCAAAAATAAAGCCATTTTGTTTTATACTTATGAACAATACATTTTATTATCAAAGAAAAATCTGATGGTAAAAGGAAATATATATTAGAATATTTTGACTAAACAGCAGTAGGCAATATGGATCAAATCTATCAATCAACCACTTGAGGTAAGAAAAATGCATTTTATAGGCTACTCAGATGTAGCCAAATACAGTACGGGTAGGGTTACTGTATAAAGTAAGCCTGTGTCAAATGCTCATCTTAAACAGCCTCCAGTCTCATTTGTCCTACATATACACTTCAATAGTTTTTTGTTAACTGTGTTATTGTGGAAATGCTGCAATGCATTACAAATGCAATGTTTGAATACCTAATGATTTCTTCCTGTTTTTTCCTTTTCCCATCAGGCTGTCGACAAACTGGAGAAACATATCCAAGAAATGGACGACGGCAGCTACATCGAGTTTGATGTGCCGGAGTTCAGTAGCACTGTTCTTACCCAACTCAATGAGCTGCGGCTGCAAGGGAAGTTGTGTGACATCATTGTTCACATTCAGGGCCAGCCATTTCGAGCCCACAAGGCGGTGCTGGCAGCTAGCTCACCCTACTTTCGTGACCACTCAGCTCTCAGCACCATGAGTGGCCTTTCCATCTCAGTCATCAAAAGCCCTGAGGTGTTTGAGCAGCTTCTTGCATTCTGCTACACAGGTCACATGTCCCTGCAGCTCAAGGATATAATCAGTTTCCTTACTGCTGCCAGTTTTCTGCAGATGCAGGCCATCATTGACAAGTGCACCCAGATCCTGGAGAGCATCCACTCCAAGATCAGCCTCCCGGTCAATGTCTGCAGCCCAGAGAAGGAAGACTCGCAGACCAGCCGCAATGGGGTCAATGACAGCAACCTCTTTGTAAACCCTACCCAGATCTCCCCCCCTTACTACTCCCGGCAGAGTCAGGCAGGACATGAAGCGCGCTTTGAGCTGGCAGGAAAAGGCCTGAGCCGGGTGCGACAGCAGCAGGAAGAAGGCCAGTCGGACCGAGGCAGTAGTGATAGTGTGTCAGAGCATGATGCTCCCATAGAGGGAGAAACCGAGCAAGTGGAACTGATTGGCAAAGATGGGCAAGTGACGGATGTACACGTGAAGGTAGAGAAGACCGAGAGGCCCACTTACTCAGACAGTTCCTCAGCCGGTGATGATGGCTACCACACAGAGTTGGTAGATGGAGAACAGGTATTAGCTGTTAGTGTGGGTTCTTATGGGCCTGTCATCCAGTCTGCCACCTATTCTTACTCAGGGCTGTCCTCCCCGTGCTTTGTCAACCTTAGCAGCTCCAGTCCTTCCCGCTCCATACTCAGTGGCTACAGAGGTGGGCGAGCCAGGGCAAAGCGCCCCCTGGCCATCCCGGCAGGGGTGCTGAGTCATATCAAACCGGGCTCAGATGACGGCGAAGCAGCTGCGGGAGCCACAGGGTTAGAGAACGATGTTCGAGAGCGTAGCTTGCGGAGCCAGTGGTACCCCTATAACGAGAGACTCATTTGCATCTATTGTGGAAAGACCTTCAATCAGAAAGGGAGCCTGGATCGCCACATGCGCCTGCACATGGGAATCACTCCATTTGTTTGTAAATTCTGTGGCAAGAAGTACACAAGGAAAGACCAGCTGGAGTACCACATCCGTGGCCACACGGACAACAAGCCCTTCCACTGTCAGATCTGTGGCAAATGCTTCCCATTTCAGGGCACCCTTAACCAGCACCTGAGGAAGAAGCACATGGGAGCATCAGACAGCAGTAATCATATCGACTCTCCAGAGAGGACGGAGGGAAGCTCAGGTCAGAAGGACCAAGAGGATACGTCTGAGGGGATGGCCTTTGAGGCACAATATGCAGAAGAGGCACCAGCCAATGATATAGAGGAGGGTTCAAAATGCAGTCCAGAAGAGGCGCAAGCATCAAGATGTGATTTTTAGGTCCTGCTTCAGGTTAAGGAAGCTTTAAGAAATGTTTATTTTAACTCAACTTAAAGGACTTTGTTTCTTTTTGTGTCAGCTCCCTCTACTATGGACATTTCTTGCATCAAGGGTTTCTGTCAATTTTGTGAAAGTTAAATGTTGAATGCAGAGAGCAAATGGGTGCTTTATAGAAATTTGATTCTTTCAAGCAAAGGGAGTAATAACTTACTATTTTTCAGGAGGTCCCAATAATCAAGACCCCCTAATGGATTTCTCTTTTTATCTTTCCATGTTTTTTAAAACATATTTACAGAGTTATATAGGCATGTTGCAATAATTGATAATGTGAAAGCTCTGGTAAGATGCTAGTCATATCACCTTTTTACCTGACCTGTTTTTGCACATGTGGCCACAGGAGGTCACTTACTCACAAGGAATGATTTTTTCTGCCAGTGCAAAGCTTCGTGTGACATATCCGTTCAATACCTCATGATGCGACTACATACTCATAACAGACAGTATTTTAACTTAAATGAAACTCACCAGGTTCTACCTCATAGCCAAGAACCTACCAGGCACAGACGTTCACCGTTTGAAATCCGTTTTAGGTTGTTTGTACAGTATCTTATTGCCAAACCCTGTAAAGAATATTCTCTCAACACAAAGCCTTGATACTTAGGGGAAATATTCCTTGCTGATTGTATGGATTAGGGACAAAGTCCTTGTTAAATGTTTCATGGTCAGCCAGGTAAAATGATTAAGATTAAGAAGGTGCTATCTTAGGAGTGCATTACATTTGCTAGCTTTCTTGTGTGTTTGTTTTTGGCAAATGCCGAGAGTAGAGGAAGAAACTTTCAAGATATGATTTTGCAGTCTTACAATGTTTGTTCTACAAAAAAAAAGTAAGGATTTTATCTCTCATCACTACTGGAGATCTCACTCTGTCTGTTGGCCACGGCGTGGCGTTAGATGCTGTCATCCATGTAATGGGTGAATTACGTCCATACAGTGAAGTCATTTGTATTCCTCTATATTCTGATTTCAGATTTATACTGAATTATTGTATGTGTAAATTGTTTTGTCCTGAGGTAGGCTTCTAGGTTAACACTCGAACAGAGACGACAGTACTAATTGTCAACTCAGCACAGTAGGAACAGCTCTGGATCTGTTCACTTAAATCTGTATAGTATACTAGCTTGAATAATATGCAAACAGAAAGAACAAAGGAATCTCAGCCATTTTGACATGGTTTTTCTTCCATTCTTTAAAAGAGCTATTGGTTTGTTTCCTTTTTTTCATTCTGTCCTTCCTTTTATGATGAGACGATTGATCTGTGATCTTTATTCTCTGCATTGGTTTGGGTTAAGTGCAGACTTGGAACATGTTTTCCATTGTCAATCCCAATCCTTTATGGTATTGACATAGGTATCGGTATAGCTAGATTAAGGCTAAGGGGTAAATGTTGTTAGAAGTAGCTGGTGATCCAAAGTATTGATGCACTTTGCAGAGGTAGTGGGTGGGATGGGTGCCGTCCCACTGCTAAAATGTACTAATTTCTGTCCTAATTCTGGTGCAGCCGCTGCATTGTCAGAGGAGTGCTTGCTTCACAGCAGTGATTTTTCCTCTGATGAAAATGTTGTGAATTTTAATCAGACTCTGCAATCACATGAATACTATTGGCTACAAGTCATGCATATGGCAACATGGTATTTTATCTATAGTGTTTGAACCATGGGGATAAGGGATGGGGGTGTTGTTAATATATAAGAGACTTGGTTTTAGTTCTGATTTAAAATGATCTGCATTCACAGTAAATACATGAAAGGCACTTAGAAAGCCTGATTGGTTGAGTCATATATTTTGCAAATTTAAAGCTTAGCTGGGTGGTCCCTTTTGTGCTATCCTGCTTTCTTATTTGCCATCCAGCTATTTAATGCCTTTTTAGAAGAGCACCTGCTATATGCTTTTTTTTGTCCCATCTGGTCTGTGCAAAATTTGTGTCAATGAATTGAGTTTGATATTTCACAGCTTTGTGTGCGTTTGGTAGGCGAATATTGCATTTGTGCATTATGTCTGATGTTACGTCGAGAGTGCAGCCTTGTTATTCCACTGAATGTGCGGTCATCGTCTTCACACATTGACAGTTAAGATAGCAAACCAAAATGTAGGTAACTTTGCATAAATCGGTATAGCTAGCTTTTCGTTATCTATTTGTATAAGGACTCATCACAAACACGTTCGGTCTTCATCACACACAATCTGTCAGCCTGTACAATACTTTTCAGATGAATGTTTACTAGGTCAAGTTTATTTCTGTCAGCCGCTGATGTGACCTGCAGGTTTGACCGCAGATCTGACCTCACCAAAGTCAGTCACTGACTAATTTGAATCTGCCTGATGATTCTTGCCCTTCACCTAGAAAAACAAAGCAGGAAATACATACCTTCTTGCATTATTGTAAGTAGGGTTTTGTGAGTAATAGGTACAAACTGCTAAAACAATGTTGTGCCAAGAGTTCACACCAAAGACTAATAGGTGATTTGTATCAGTACGTTTTGACTGTATTGTGTAATTGAATGCTCATTAAGAAGAATACGTTCATGTAGGACTAGGACAAGGAATGTAAGCTTTCAACTATCACTTATATAAAATTTGAACAATTTGCTAAAAAGCATTAAGCAGCGAAGTCCTAAATAACTTCATACATTAAGCCATACAAAAGCTGACAATATAAAAGTTGTGCAATAGGTATTGTAATTTAAAGCCAATGTAAACAAAAGAGAGAATACTTCACAAAAAGTGGCATCTTAAACTTAGTGCCTTGCCACAAGCTTTACATTTTAGATTCTGGCACTTAGATTCCTGTGCCTCTTGTTATTTAATTGATTGAATAGAGAGATTATAATAAGATTATGGCCACATCATTTGTTCTAAAGGGGTGCCAAAAATGAATAGAAATTAAGTCATGTCATTCTTGTCCATTTTGTAGATTTTTCAGCTCAAGTCCTGCCCCCCATTTTTGCTTTTCGTCATTTGATTTGTTTGTTTTTTTTGTCATTGGATGGACAACTGATTAAACTGATTTTGTAGCAACTGATTACAATCAAACGAGGCAGACTTGTTCCCTACAAGCTATTGCCCCATGTTCAGAGACTATACTGTACCCCTCCTCTTTAACCACTGAGGACAATCTTAGCGATGTACTGTAGTTTTAGACATTTCAGTGAAGCAAGCAGATGCATGAGAAACACAAATCTACTTTCCTCGCTGTTCTCTCAGAGCATCTGGCAAGGGAACAGCTGCTTATTTAGCAGATAAACAGAATCTTTGTGGAGAAAAAAACAGCTTACCCTCATATACTGTAGCTTAATTGCACGTTGCTCAACCACAAAATTGTATAAAATTGCCAATGGATACTTTTTTAACTTGAGTTTTCTTGTATTTGTGTCATCGATTGTGCACTTACAGTTTTTTGTTGATAGTAAATACCACCTCCATCTGGGAAGTCCAGTTTATTTCTGTAGTTACCCTTAAGGGACTCAGCTGTAATGGCCTCAATCACTTTGGTAGGGACCTTTTCCCCTTAAATGGTGCTTTTAGACAAGTCAGATTTTTTTTTTCTGATCAGATGCGTAAACAGGTCCATGTAATCACCACAGGTGAAAGGAGGGGATATAGTTTAAATGCTTTTCATGAACTGTAGCTACTTATGTGATAGTCCACACCTACAGAACCAACTGAACTTGACACGCACTCAAATTGACTCTTTGTCAGCTCTTAGTTCCACACCTCTGAGAGGAACAGGAGATGCATTATGGGCCACAAGTAATCAAAAGAAAGTGTTTACAGGGAAGGCTGTCAGACTACTTTTTGAAATTGCAGCTCGTCCTATTCTTTTTATAATAAACTCACTTCAGGTAGTTTACAAACACTGATACAGGCTTAGAAAAAAAGCTTAAGTCTTCCATAGCTTTTCTGTCAGTTTCTGTCCACTGTGTACTATATATAAAAAAAAAAAAAGCAATAACCTTTTTAAAAGTGGTGTATTGGGATCATCAAGCCTATTGAAATATTGGCCTGTCATATATCAAACAAATGGAATGTCAGGGAGCTGTTGAATTTAAGTAGGACCAGGACAATTTGATATCGATTTATTTTTTATATATTTTCTGAAACTTTGGACAGGTTTTCTTCCTCTTAAGAAAAAAAAAATAAAGTGGTGATGCTTGCTGGTGTTCTAAATGCTCATCAAAATCCAGTGGCAGTCGTTAAACTGCAACATAAGAGCTGAGCGTGTGACTCAGTCGTCAAGCTCAGTGGCACTGTTCAGAGTTGAACCTCCAGCTGTGTCAAATAGTGAAAGGGATTTTGGGCTGTAAAGCCACTGTTTGGGAGCGGGCTATCTGTTGTCATGTTGAGGTTCAGTGGTCTCCTTTGGCTCCTCAGGCGCTGAGACTGTAGTTGTAGTTTTTCAGGATCATATGGGAAGTTTTCAGTTTAGCTGTTGTTCCTTTTCCTTTTCCAACTCCCTAAACTGCACTATAATGTCTCTGGCTCATATGTATTTGGTGACAAGGCAAAAAAAAACAAAAAAAATTTAGAACTCAGGGTATATAGTGTTAAAAGTGGTCTCATTGGACATACATCATATGTCCATAGTATAATTGTGCACTTCAGGTGGGGAAACAAGTCCTCAGTCAGTGGTTCCCAAACATTCTGCCTCAAGGTCTCAGTGAGCCCATGTTTTCCACAGAGCTGAAGCTTTAGGGGCGCTGGAGACTACGGACTGAACCATGATAGCCGAAACGCCCCAACTCCTGTTTTGTCCACTCTACACACAACCTCACAACCCAACTGTGAACCTCAGAACTCTACTGTTTTGTACAACTATGAAGTAAATGAAGCTAGCTAGAGCTGATGTTGTATCTATTGCCATTTATGAATTTATTTTATAGCATGAAATAAAATATATTTATTCAAATTATATATTTTACTCATAATCATTCTGTGCTGCTTTATTTTGGTTCTTAAGCTTGTAAATTGCTTTTTTATTATATAAAAAATGTCAATAGAATAATGCGTTTGTAAAATAAAGACGCTGATTTGGCTCTAATTTGTCTTTTGTGTCTCTCAAAAATAGTTTACTTGTGTATTTAAATGTGCATGAAAGCTCAAGTGACCAAAGCATTTTGTCTAAAAGGGAAGAAAAGAACATACTGAAATATTCAACTGTCCTTTAGTTATCTTGATAACAATGTGTTGAACACCAAGACATCCAATATATATGTTCAAAGTGTATTGCTGACATGCAATGGAACTAACCTGAAACAGCATTGATACTGTTCATGAATCATATACAGTCTATTGTAGGAATGCCATCTGGAGGAATGACTGATGCATGTGCAACGTTGACCCTCCAGGGGGAGCTAGAGGATAATAAATACACCTTAAAAAGTTTCACATCTTTAGTGCCAGAAATTCTGACTGTTTAATCTACACAGGAAGATATTTCAGAATGAATAGGTCATTGGGCCTCGAAATACAAGGCTGTTTAACTTCACTATTATAAAAAATGTTACTAATACAAGAAGCCTTGAGTAAATGACAAGCCACTGGTGTGAAAATTAAGTTATATGTGTTTTGTTAGATAATGAGCAAAACAGACATGTATTCTTTTGAGATTTAATCTTTTTTTCTGTTTTGAGTTTTTTCTGCAAAACGGGCCATTCTCAAAAGGCACAGAGGCCAAGCAGTAGAATATAAAATAAATTGTTTTAGTCTCAGATGGCGGGTAATAAAATTAATTTATCACCTAACAGGCTCCTTTTTCCTGAGGATCTCCAGTCAAATGCTCTGCCTAATCTTCAGCAGTGTTATTTCTCTTGTCCCTGCTGTGTTGAAAAATGCATCCAAAGGGAGAAATATATTCATAAAGTGGAACAGCTGTGCAGCAGTCTCCTGTTGTGTTGCCACTGCATGTGGGTTTTACAAAAAGGAAGGCCATAAGGCTGACAAATGACTAATAAACCTCCAATCTAGCTGTGTGCTTCATTGATATTTTCTTCAAATAGTTTATCTCTGAACTTCCAGGCTCCATGTTGAGTTTGTCACTGACTTTAACATATTTTGTCAAGTATATTGTTAGTTACTGATAATCAGTAAATAACATAAAAGTTGGTGACGTGATGCAAAGTAAGCATCATTCATGGCAGAAAATTCTAATAAAGTGGATGAATTGTTTAAATGACAGTATTATAGGGCTGCACAGACATTTGATCCTAAAATAATAGACCAAATTGCTCTGTTCAGTGGAATATGAGAATAAAAAGAACCACAAAATACAAGGCCAGGAAACCTGAGGTAGCTGTGTTTCCACAGGGAGTCTTTAACTGCATTCTATGGGTATGATGTATTGTAGCTCTCTGTATCACAAACTCTACCAGTTGGATTGGAGTGAATAACTGATTGGTATACACATTTGTTAATATGTACTTTCAGGATGATCAGTAGTTTTCTTATGGCAGTTTTACAACTACAGCATGACCGGTGGGTCTCCCATTCCATTTTTTGGGGGGAGTTGCACTTTGGATCAGCCTGTCTCATGCAGCAATTCACACATATAGTCCTGATACTGCAGGCCTCTTACCATCTCACTGATCAGAAAGGGTCATTTATACCCTACAGCTGGCAGGTACTCTTGCCTTATTGGAATGCTGCTGGACAACAAATGTTTCAGTATGGGAACCACTAATTGATTAAATCCACAAATATATAGCTAGGTGTTTCTCTTATTCTCGATACCACTATTTTATTTGCCTTTATTGTAACAGGGCTGACGTGGAAGTAACTCAAGCTAGTCCTTCATCAAATCTGTCTGACTGAGAATTAAGCATAGTCCCAAATGACCTCTATGACCTTATGACAATTGAGCATAATGGAGCTTGTGGCCTGGCTGGCACTCAGCAAATGCTGTTGCCTCTCTGCACTCTGAATAAGATAATGCTGCTACAATGGATTTAGGGAGAAGAAGTGTAGCTAGTGGCAAACAGGCCAGAGGTTCCTACTTACACAAGATGTATAGGAAATACATCAAGTGACAAATTAGGAAAGTTAACCAATGACCTGTTGGCCTGACTCAAACCGCACTACAGTCCCCGGCGTGCAACGGCTGCAGTGCGCAGGTGTGCTCCACGTGCAATCAAGGCCGTGACAGAGTGGGAAAAAATAATGAAAGCCAACAAGCGTAACAGCTAGCAGGTACGTTTATATTTATCTTTTAACAGCTGAATTTTGGCTCAGTTTGGTTCGTTTTAAGCAACTAACGAGTAAAGTACCTGTGGTTTTAGCTGCTTATTGGTTAATTAGCTGGTTTGGCTTGACAAAACTGGTTTGTTTAGTTTCTGCTGATATGATGCCGAGTAGCCTACATGTAACGCAAGGCAAGTTACAGTATACTTAGCTAACGGCTAAGCTTATGTTAATGTTCAAATAGGCTGCTTTGGTCCACATTATTAGACATTAAAAAAGTGGTACAACCTTTATTGTTTAGCGACTTGCAATAGTTTGGTAGCTGTTAGGCTTGTGACTGAAAGGTTAGGGCTGTATTGTATTGCTCGAGTGTTTATATTGTAAAATTGCCAGGCTCTTATGGCCTGCGGTAGGCCTTTGACATTTTGACGTGGCACAATAGGAAAAGCACTGGTGTAAATTATAAAATTAACAACTTACGCTCAACTTAATTTTAGGAAAATAAGGCATAAAGGCACAGTATTTTTATCACCTTTTTACTAGGCCTATGTCTGGACCTTTTTATACTATATAACAAATTAACTAAAACTAACTTGAACACATACATCATACATCTGCAGACTTTGGAAATTTTAGGTTTTATATTCCAGCTAAAGTAATGCAGAAAATGAATGAACTTAGCTGAAGTGACCTTTAGTGTGTTGCCACTCTAAAGCAAAATCTTAAACGAGTAATTTGTTGTTTTGGGGTATTTGTACAATTTATTCAGTAAAACACAAGTCTGTAAGTCCCCTGGATCATTTGCCTCTTCAAGAAGAAAAACACTGTCCAGTAATGGATGAATATGCAGAGGCTCACCTGAAATGGTCCAAAAAACTAAGTCTGTATGTTCACAAGTGAGTTGTACATCTACCCACACTGTGACGTCTTCAATTACTTCAGCTCACCTGGATGAGGAAAACCTTTAGTTGATTGGTTTGTTGAGTTTCAAAATCTTGAGAAAGAGGAACATCTGTCAAATTGTGAGAAGCCACTCCTTTTCCCAATATAAGTCTTTTCATGTTGTTCATATTTTCCTTTATTAAATCTGAGTCACTCTGTTGTACTGCAGTTGATCCATGCTCCAGTCATTTTGGTTCGCTGTCAAGTAATGGTTTAGAGGCTCTTGGTGTGTTGCTGTTTCTGTGTTAGACCGCAGCTTGTTACTTACGCTATATACAGTAAGTAGTAACAATTCATTAGCAGCAAAAAGTAATCCTGTTTGGTCTTTTGTTTTTGTTTTGAGAATTTGACAGGAATTTGACTTTTGTATTTGTTACAGTTGTCATTTTGTACTAATAAAATGTTTTTATTTTAGTCTTTTAAGACAGATATGCATTGGTGAATGTTTTTGAGTGTTGGTCCAAGCCTTTTCATGTTTTCTAGGAGTTATTTTCTGGTCTGCTCTTACAAAAATACATAATACTTACCTACAGTGTGATTAAAAACAGTTTTGTGCAGTATTTGAAGATTTTGGCACACTTGTACAATCATTTTAGGTTGCGGCCAAACATGTATTTAATTTAACTGCCTGAAATTGTTTTTTTCTAATGGATTCATCAAACTAATTACAGGAAATAATGTATGTGTGCCTTTGTGGTCTGCGTCTGTGTGCAATTATTGATAAAAAGAGCTGTGAGATAAAAATGCAGAGCGAACAGATTTTGGCTCTTAAATGTCAGAGGCTGCAGATGAAAAACAAAATCTAGCATACAAAATTAAAGTAGTACTGTATTATATTGACTGAGAGATTTTTGTCTTTTGTGTAACAGTAAAAATACCTTGTTAAAGTTTTGTTGAAGCAGTGAACAATTGCAACACTGGAGTAGCCACAGTAATACCTTACAAAATAAGATTTCCATTGTGCTAAGGAAAATTCCTCTGGTTGATCCCGAAGAGATTCCTGTAAGTTCCCTGCAGAGAACGTTTTGGAAGAACATCAAACAGTAGTCATGGCATGTGGCTGTAAAGCTATAAGCAAATCTGCACATCTCCACAGTTGGAAATCCGTTCAAATGCTGAGCTCTTGGAAAATGGAAAAAAAAACATGCAAAAGTTCCACTATGTAAGTAATAAACAATGAAGTGACTATTTTCTTTAGGAGAGACTCTTTACCACATTGCGTTTCTATTTTGAAGTATCTCTCAATAACTCCCATATGCATCACAATAAGTTTACAGCAGCAAAGGAGAGTGATTTGAATAAATGACTTGGAAAAAGATTTTGTTGGATCTCACTTCCATCTTATTCAGAGTTGTGTTTTTGCTGACTTGCTAGTGTGACAATGACAATAAAAGGTTGTGCTCAAGTCAGAGTTGTGTCACCTCAGCGGAATGCTCCATTACATAGATGTGATCCAGACAATGAAACGTTAGCATAGCTGTAGTACTTCAGAATGTCTTTAGTCTGTGGTAAGTTATGACAGAAAGATGGATGTTGATTAACTTCAGGTTTGCTGTCGGCGTAAAATGTGTTTTGATGAGAAGGATTGTGTTTAAAAGTTAGTACAAGTTAGTGTGTCAGGATTAACCCACTTGTATCATTTAATTTAATTTCACAGTTGTACTGGCTACTTGCATGAAAATATCTTAGCATGACCCTGGTTCACAACCACTGGAAAGTGGGGGAAAAGGATACAGTGGAAAAGTCTCCTCTCCTACGCAGTCTTTCATAGTGCTAGATGTCAAAACATTTAACATCCTGAATACAAGTTCTGGCATCTTCATTTCAAGGATGTTATAAGCTCTTTAAGTTATAGTTATAGTGGTTATTTAAATTGTCTTCAAGTCTATGTTTGCATCAGTTCAACATGTTTGGTGTAGCTTTAAATAATTAACAATAAATTATAACTTACGTGGCATGTCTAGTCTCTGTGGGGAAGGCCTGTATTTTGCAGCGAAAGCATGAAATGTGAGTGCTTAAAGTCCCCAGTGAATCATTTTTGCAGGGGTCTCTCCTGGTATTTCTACATTTACTAAAAGGTGGACTGAAAGGGGTTCGTTGGAGCTCAGGAAAGTGAAAAATACTTCTATTAAAAGTACAAGGACATGGACTTTACAGATGTGAAACAACAATGCAGGCCAGTTTGAAGGTTCAGGTTTGAAGGCTCAGGAAATGCGGTTCTCTTTGTGCTGAGTGAGCATTGTGTCAGCTCATGGTTTTCCATGTTGGTTGAGGAGTGGGGGCTGCTCTTACTGAAGGTTTTCCATCGTGGTGAGTCCACAGACATACATGGCATCCAAAGAGTCTGTCGTCTCTGTTTGTGGAGACGAAACATCATCTTCTGTTTTACCACGATTAGCTTAATTAACAAAGCAGACAAACTGTTTTTAAGATGTAATTGCTATTAAGAAAAGCGTTGATCTATCTGGGAAGACAAAAGTTTTGTACAAAGTGCATTTTACTGTCTCATCCATCTTTAGTAGAAACACAGCTGACAAGAGTGACAGTCGTAGTGATGAATGTCTTCCTTTGTCTCATCCAAAGCCTCTTTGTCATGGGGAAGAAAGCCTTTTAGCTTTTGACGTATGAGCCAGTTTTAGCAGCCAGTGTTTGTCGTTTTAATGTAGTACAAGTCTGTTGGCTACTATCATATAAGCATCCATCTTTAATTTGGCATCACAAAAACACTAACATGGTAAGTTAGGTTTTATTCAAAGTGAGGGAATTTAAATACGTCACGTCTTGCTCTGTTGATGATTGGTCTTTTCAGACAATCTTTTCTTTAAAGTTGTAAGACACATGAATTCATACTAAATTGATTTCAAATGCTCTCTAAACTGTCTAAACCTTCAGCTCAAGTCTGGTCACAAAATATGACATTAATGGAGCTTGGTTCATTGCAGTGTAAAGTCGTTTTTGCTTCATTTTCCAGCTGTCTTTGGAAATCTCATTGACACATAGTAAAGTGAAGTTGGTTTCTGCTGTCAGTGGAGGGGACTGGTGGATGCATTAGTTTAACAAGCCTGTCACATTTCATTTGTCATTGCCTGGTGTGCTGACTCTACATACAAACACTGTGCTTGATAGTGTTTAAGACAACATGTTTTTATGCAACCAGTTCTCATAATCTAGTATTTGTCTTTTGTTTAGTTTTTCATAATGGCATTTTATTTGTTACTGTACTTTTATACTTCATTTTCACTCTGTTTACTTTTGTTTTCCATACAGATTTTTACGTTTTAGTGCAAATAAAAGCCAACAACTGAAGGTATCGCGCTGTAGGACATAATTATTAGCAAATCTGACATAAGTTGTGGTTGATGCATGGTGGAGGCATAAGCAAGCCATGATTAGCTTTGAACATAGCAATAGTAATATTCATATTACAAAGCTTTTGGTCAGCAAGCAGAAAACATTTAAAAATTACACATACACTTCATTCATAGGATTCATTTTGAACAGTTTTACTTAAACTTTACTTAAAACTGAAAATATGATCCTCCTTTTACCTCATTAAGAATGTTAGAATAATATCCAAAATGGCTTATCTGACATTGCCAACGTAAGTATCATCATGGGTTTATATTAGGGCTGCAACTAACAACTATTTTGATAATCAATTAATCTGTCGATTATTTCTACGATTAATCGATGAATTGGATAAAAACTTACCAAAAAATGTTTTCCCATGTTTTTATTCCAAAACACTGTTCTTCCTAACAACTTAAATATAAGCTATACAACATGTTAAGATATGTTTAATTTGCCCCAAAACATTATTTTGAGGTTACTTGGAATGGACCTGAGCTGTTATAAATAATAATAAATTATAATAAAAATGTAAATCAAAAACAAAGTGTAACCTTTTATACATAATAATAATAATAACCAATAATAAATTAAGTGTTAACAGGCTTTGCTACATCAAATAGCTTTAACAACAGGCCATGGACTAAGAAGGTAGATTGTTTCTGCAGTGACACTTTCTCGCGCACTGTCTTTCTCTTTCTCTTATTTATATAGCGCTCTATCGCATGGAGCAGATCGAGACCAACTTCCACAAACACAGACCCAACGATCCCACCATGAGCAGCACTAGGCAACGATAAACTCCCTTTTAACAGGTAGAAACCTTGAGCAGAACCAGGCTCTAGGTGGGCGTCATCTGCCTCGACCGGTTGGGTTGAAAAGGGGGGGGGGCAGGAGAGAGAGCCGGAGGAAGTAGAACATACAGTAGTAACTTTGCATTGCAATGCTAAAATGTTAGCATGTCCACATGCCAACATGACAGTGGTGCTCCCGTGCCATGGAGGTACATTTTTTAGAGAGTTTGCAGGTTACACACTTTTTACTGTTATTTAAAGTAAAGTGCTCCCACGCTGTTGAAGATTTTTGTTGAACGCTTTTCTCCGTCTCCGCCATTTTTCGAATGTTTTTTTTAAGTGACGTAGCCAGCTCCGCGACACAGCGTGTCGCCTCAATATATTGAGGCATTATAATGTTGGTTTAGGTTGAACATTAAAAGTAAGCAATGGGGACTGTAAGATGCACCCTGTGAGCGGCCAAGGTTGGTAGGAAGGAGGCAAAGACAGTGGCTTCTTCTTCAATATGTATTTATTTGTTGAGGCCTACAGACTTCCATATGGCGGCATATCGCTGCCAAAAAGCGCGCGCGCAAAAAAACACTCAAGTAAACCAAGTGGTACATCATACTGAGTAATTAAAATATATTCCTTTGATACTTATGTCTTTGATACTCTTACTTATCTCACCATTACTTTATGGACATTTTGTTAAGACTTTCCAACTATTAAAATAGATTGATTTCAGTAGATTTAATAATCATTACCTAATGATTGATTAATATATCTCCCACTGTTCTCCAGTAACTCCTCTAGTATATAGTTCTCAATTCAGTTATTCAGGAACTACTTAATTATCAAGTCATTCCTTGTTTTCACTCTTGC
>JAVQJL010025441.1:0-16931 GCA_036024295.1 Nannoperca obscura | reverse complement strand
TCTTTGTGTGTGTGGAAGTTGGTCTCGACCGGCTCCATGTGATTGAGTGCCCTGAGATAACTTTGTTATGATATGGCGCTATATAAATAAAATTGAATTGAATTGAATTGAATTAAAAGCTTTCAGGAAATGGATAGACTTTGAATCACACTGACTGGGAGAAGCAGAATAGAGTAATTACATTAAAAAAGTTGCAGATTATTATTTTTGTTGACACATACACACAGCAGATACACCTACAACAGTTTTATTTTCCTTATGCTATACTATACTATTGTATGATAAAAGTTACAGATTCCTTAACTCACCATACAGAAGGAAGCTTGTGTTTGAGCTACCGAGTTTGTTGATGGCAACACAAGTGTAGTTGCCGTAATCTCCATCAGACACATTAAAAAATGTCAGTTTCGACAGTGATCCAGTATTCACAATTTCCATGCCATCAAAGCCATTGAAGATCCTAGATGGAAGAGAAAAATAATTCATGGACAGACAGTGAATGCAACTAACCAAGTCATTTGCCAAATGACCTATTGGCCTAAGCGCAATAGTAATAATTAAATTAATAATTAGGATCAATTTTCAGTAAGCTTAATGCCTGTATGACTGGCAGCTGATAAATAACCATCAATAACTGTGAATGGCAGTAAGCATGCATACACAGAAGCACACACACACACACACACTTCTTCCATTTGCCCATGTAAAATGCAAATGTGAAAACCCATTACCTTCTGTCATCTTTATACCACTCAAAGTCTGCCTCAGGCACTGCATCAGCCTCACACTCCAGCACTCCTCTTTGGCCCAGAGTCACTCCAACGTCTCTGCCCTCTGACACAGCTGGAGCATCTACAAGCAGGCGGCAACACATGAGAGCCCTGCAGTCACGACTACAAGGCAGCACAAGTCATGGATATCATGGAGGGGTCACTGTGTTTTCTCTTCTTCAGAGGATTTTGATTTGTAGCTGTGATTTACACTGTGACCACAAGTGACTAAGTTCAAATTTTGTACAATATTTATTACACTAGTGAAACTGCATGGTGTCAGCATGCTGATGAGAAGGAATCAACTGCTACTACTACAGTTTGAGCACAATGTGGGCATTGATCGAGCCTTCACTTACTGCTCATGTGCCTCTATATTCTCCCATTTTGTTCTGGGCTCTGTGTGCCTCGAAACTGACCTTTGAGCCATATATGTATTAGGGCTGCATATTTCCATAAATACATATATACATTTTCAGCACATCATAATTGAGAAGTTTTAACTAAGTAATGTTGTTGTTCTTGTGGATTAACTAATAGCTTAAGAGTTTTAGCTTTATAATATATTTTAATTATAAACCTGGTGTCCTTGAGACTTGAATTGGTGTAGCAATAGTTCCAATAGGTAAATAAAAGCAAAAACAGATAATGCCAAATTGGATTAAAATAAAATTGCCAAAATGTCAACTAAAGTCTTCTCTAGGTCCTCTTCAATGGCTATTTTTTCCACCGCAATTAAGAAAATGGTTCAACCCAGGGTCAATAAATAAATGGATTCTAGGAAACCCATAAACAGAATTTTTTTAAAGCTGCAATATTTACATTTTTAAACTTAAATCAGCTGAGCAGAACATCTGAATGTCCACCACTAATACTTTGCTTATTAATAGGGCTACAACTAATCAGTATTTTCATTATTTTAAATGAATATCGTGATTATTTTTGGATTCATCTCTATAAAATGGTAGACACAAAATTCACGTAAAATATTTCCCATGGCCCAACGTAATATCTTCAAACCGCCTGTTTTTCTGACAAGCAGTCTAACTACTCATTGATATTCAGCATACAATCATAAACAGAGGGAAGCAGCAAAGGCTCATTTTTGAGAAGCTAGAACCAGAAAACATTTGCCACTTTTGCTCGATAAATGATTAAAACAATTATATGATTATCCAAATTTTCTGCCAATACACTAATTGATAAAACAGCTGATCATTTCAGCACAGTTTCTTCAAATACAGAATATTGGACTCACAGTTGACGGTGATGTCAACAGTCTGGACATCTGTGTCAATTTCGTTGACAGCTGTGCATTCATAAGTCCCAGCTCTATGTCTGGAGATAGATGGGATTTCCAGGTACTCATCGTCTGATGCCAGGTCCCCTATAAAAGGTCACACACACACAGAGTGGGAGAAAGTGGAGATGGTCATTCAGAGTTAACACGACAAATCAAAAGCTGTGGCCTCGCTCGTCATTTTTTCTCTGTGTCTCTGCATGGCCTCTGGGTGAGTAATGGTCACACTACTGCAGGGAGAGAAAGGAGGAAGGTGTTGATGATGATAATTGTTACAATAATAATTCATCTACTTATCTGAATTAGCTCTGTTTTTGAACTGTGATAAAGTGCAGAGCTGTAACAATTATTCTGTTTCTGGAATAAAAGAGAATCTATTTTGGTTTCAATAAAACAAAAGAAAGAAGTTAAATTCTACCTCCAACACAGAAATCAAAGATCTAAGTTTATCAGCAGCAGACGCTGTGACAGATTCGGTTAGTTCTTGTAGCAATGACAGGCAAAATTTACATAGCTACATGTGTGTCACAACTTACACAAGTGACTATCATGACATGCCTGATTCTGTCTCTATTGTTCCTTTCAACACTTACAAAGACCAGTTCTTGAGCTCACTGACATTTTTCAGAAGACGTTACAACAATTGGTGATTAGTGCTTTGTTCAGCCCCCACTCATTATCACTTGTCTGTCAGAACTTTCAGATTCTGCTCTTTTTTGTGTGTCTCCCAAGCCTGCAAGCACACCAGGACTACTACTGAGATATGAGACTATGAACAGGGAAAATTCCCATCTGCTACTTTTCCTTGTATCAATTTGACATACTTGACAGAGACACTTAATACAGCACTCAACGTACAGAACAAAAGACGTAATTGACTTCAAGCCTTCTCCCAAGATGTTGGTAGGTGACAGTAATAAATTGCACATGGATTCACTTTGCTGGGTTCTGGCACATTATTGAATTGCACCTGGGAAGGTTGTCCTCACTGACACACTGATCACCTGACGAGGAGTACCAGGAGGACTTGTATGGATTTTTAGGTTCCACTCTGCTCCTTTTCTGCTCGGCTTTCTCTCAAAAGAGGATACTAACACGCCACCAATAGAGACTGCAGCGTCAGTTAAATCCGCACAGTGATCCTCTGAGGAGAGTTAATCAAGACAAAGCTGCCAGCTGACGCACTTTCTCAAAGTCCTCACATCAGTTTTATGACAGGTAGCTTCACATTAGCAGCATAAGCAGCTGTCCTCCAGACTGACACGTGAAATCAATGTTTCTCCATAGTTAATGGCCTCAAAACATAAAGTACTGGGCTGTAGATATAATAACTGTAACAAAGCTAAAAGACTCCTTACACATGCCTAAAATTTAAATAATCACATCATTGCTGATGTTTTATACCGTAGCAGGTTTCCCCTGCAGTTGATCATTATGGAAATACAGAGTGTCTCTGCTAACTAAAGAATTTATTACACTTTTATTACGTTTATGTTAAGCTTGGAGAAAAACGAGCAGAGGAGCTACATTAGATAGCAGAGGCCATGCATTTAATGAGTTAGGTGGTTATTTAAACTGTCATGTACTAACTGACTTAATAGAGACTTTCTGCAAGCTAGCATCTGTGCTCGGCCAAAGATTGTTTGTTAAAGGGGGAAACACCACTCTGTAACACCACTGTAACTCTGTAACAACGTCTGCTGTTGGACTGTGCGTTTTTGTAGTTCAGCAAGAGGGATGAGTCCTCTCTTGTAAAATGAGCTAGCACATCCTGTCACATCAATTTCAGCTGGAATCTCTCAGTTAAACATCAGGCACATCATATCAATGTGTTGGATACATTTTTAACCAACCTTTCATGTCTTCTGCAAGGCCGTCTCACATTCAGGTTGTAGAAGTCTAAAGTGTTTCTGCCCTCTTGAGTAATTTATAACTTTAGTTACATACAAAAATTGAAAGCTTAACCTAAATAGATTTAAGTATTAAACATTTGAAAGGACAAATTCAAATTGAAATAAAGTATATTAATGGTACAAATATATATCACACATAGATGGATCAGTGGGTAATAATATAATAATAATACAGTATAATCCAACTGATTATTCAACAATGATTTTGCCAACAACTGAGTGCAAAGCGTTTTAAAGAGGCTGATGAACATCTCATGAACAATAATGTCACAGCCAAATTATTTTCAGATCAACTATGCATTTACAGTATAATCTGCAAAATCTGCTGATTTTGATTTGAAGCCTTGAGAACTTGTGTTAACTCATGTTTAGAAATGATCCACACACGTCTGTTTCATGTGGAGCATTCACACAATATAAGTGATGTCTGTACTTTGTATAAAATGTAATGACATTATCCCCAGATATGATGCCAAGACTCATTAATGAGTCATTAATGCTGCACAACCACACCGTTTTGGAAAATATAAAAAAAAAACTCTTGCTCTGGTGCCTGTTTGTACAGGACTTTGGATGCTGTCAAAACTTTCATGTATTATTGTCAGTGCTACCGCCATAATTCTTGCTGAGAAAGAGAAAAAAAACAAACAAAAAAAAACCTTGCAAAAAAATCACCCCAAATCAATGAGATGCCGATTCGTACTGTGTAAGGACCTGTCAGTTATGTTAAGTTATGTTTTTGGTGTTTTGTTTGTTTTGGTTCTTCCTGTGACAAGCACTGGTTGGCCTGGTTGTCTGATCACTCTCAGCCATGGCTCAAGCCCTGAGGTCTTTTAGTAGATGTGTTTTTCCCAGTCCGCTGCCAGTTCATTTTGATTTGGTTAGTTGCCACGACTCTGCGCCACCCGTTCAGAGAACTACAAATGTCCAGAGATTGTAGAACGAAAGATTAGTTAAAAAGAATATCATAAAAGAATCGCGGTTTTTCTTGGCTGTCTCATCCGCTTTTTGTGTTCGGAAATCTGTTTTTTTACCTTGAATAAAAGAGAAAAACGTCCGCTTCTGAGTCCTCAATCCATCCGGCGACCAGAACCCTGACACACTGGACTAATAGCATCACATGACCTCTGTGTTTGGTGAAATATGGTAGGTAATTTGTGGTGGAATTCCTACTTTACAAATTACAGACATAGCAGATTTTCACAAGATCAAAATCACAAACGACCTTCGTAATTATTACAAATTGCAGAGGTCTGCAGGTAATACTAGTCCTGTGCGAATAGGGCTACTGTCAACTCGAACTGGCTGGAAAGCCCAGGACACAGCTATTTGTTTCCCATACAGTCAACATTGGTTTCTTTTAACAATGACCAAGATCGTTTCTGAACCTTAAACATTAATAAAACTTGTGTATTATTGAAACCATGATGATGAAGGCCCCTTAACCTTCACAATGTTTCTCTAGACCTACTCTTTTGTGTGCCTAGATCTAATCAAACCACATAATAAAACAGATGTATTTTCTCAACAGGGATGTGCATTGGTTTGGAAAGGCACATACACAAGATTAGAAAGGCTTTTGTGTGTCATTTTAGAGGGTGTGGATTTTGAAATGTAATTTGGAGGTAATTTGAACTTCTTCATCATATTATGTCTCCATGGCCTTATTATCCAGCCAGTATACTCCACACTCTTACCACATGTATTCCCAAACCATTCAACACATTTGCCTCTTTCTCCATGGTTACACCCAAGTCATTCAACCAATTTCACCATTTGTAGTTTTTCCCTGAGGTCACTCCATAGTAAATCATCATATTGTTGTCTTTCAGTATGCACAGTGCTACTCCACCAGCTTCCAGTTCCTCAACTTGCTAAGCATCAGAGGTTGCAACCCTTCAAATCCATCCAAATTATCCTGTATTATAAATAAAGTAATCAATCATTATTATCTTATTGGTCTGTACCCTCACTACTAAGCGTCTTCATGTGCTGCTGCTGTCAGTTTGTCAGTCACCGAACTGTGCAAGTGAAACCGCTGAAAATGCATCATGTGCCAAAGAATGATGTCTCGCTTTATCTGTACTAGAGAGAGAACAAATGTTGTCTCAGCAGAAACAAAGGGTTCACATGACACTTCAGTCCCCACTACACAGCACTACCCTGCGCTGAAATACAAAAAGAACCCCTCATAGCATTCTTCCATTTTAATGGGTATATATACACAAGCAACAACACAATTTACAACAGCATGGCTACTGATATTTTACAATTCCCACCTGGGGCAAAGTACATTTTTCTTACCTGTACCAGTGAGCTGCCTTTCTAATTTCTGAGTCTTTGTTAAAGAGGACTGCTGGGTTTGTGACCAAGTCATTAGTGAGATAGTACTGTGTCCTGCACTGCCATCAAAGTGACATGGCAGGACATTGGGGAGACCCGATCCGGAGAAGGTGGTTAGGAGAAGAAAGCAAAGAGAGCCAGGAAGTCTCGAGAGAGGCCTGCAGAAGATAATGTACCCTTTCTGTGTCCCTGAAATGCCATCCTCAAACAAAGTAGAAAATGAAAAAAGAAAAAATATATTTGTGTGCAAGGCAAGGAAAACAACTTTGCAGGGGGAAAAACACAGGACAGCACATGCTTAAGGGATAGAAGCATTTAAGAAGAGGGAACAAGGGGATATGGTGAGGTAGAATTTAAATTGATGTGGGGGGGGGGAATAATTAGATGCAGGATGACAGATAGGAGCTGTTAACAGACAGAAAAACACACAACCAAAGAGTGGGGGTGGAGATGGTGTAACCAGTGTTGTCTTGAAGGAAAGATAGTTTGGGATGAAATGTGTTGAAGAAGAAGCGACAAAGCTTTTCTTACTCAGAAAAAGTATTCAAAAGATGTCTGAGAAGACAACAAAGGAGAGCAATAAAGAGAGAGAATCAGTGGATGGCAATAGGCTAGATTTCACATACAAGGAATTTGCTTTGGTATGTTGTAGAAAAAAATAAAACATATAAATAAAATAATAAGCAAACAAAAAAGCAAGTCCAGAATATAAACATTAGAAATAAAAATCTTATTAGAAAGAATATTAGAAAATAAAATAAAGAACTGTATATGTTTTATGGAAATTAAGAGCTGTACAGTTTGTGCAGGATGTGCAACATATTAACCAAGTGATGTGCAAGGTTCAAGGTGTGAAGCTAGAACACTGAATTAACAAACAAAACAAGACAAAACAATGCGCACCAACACAACGAGGCAGCCATCTTAGAAAAAGTTACCAACTGTCTTAAAGTGTGCCTCTGTTGCTACTGCTGTGCGAGGTAAACATATAGATGAGCTATTTTCCACAGATTATCAGCCTTCGACATATGGAATTTCTTAATGTGCCAGGCCTTCTTTGATGCATCATCCTCTTTGAAGGACACAAACACAAAAGGGGAAAGAATCATAGAAATACAGTAGCTTGGGGTTCTACATATTACCACAATGCAATGAGGCAGCTATACTTCTATTGAAGAGGTTTGCCAGCGAAGAGAATCTCTTGTGACAGTACGGTTTCAATTTGACCCATCAATAGCATTCATAAAGAAAAATGAAAACCATGGCTGCTGCTAATCTCTCAGGCCACAAGTCCTTTTGTATCTCTGTTGTACTATAGGAGAAGCAGTTGTGTAAGTGAAGGACACAGTATGTGAATTAAAGCTATGAAGAATCTTCAGTATGTAAGTGAATGTGAAAAGATGAATTCTGCTTCTGTGCCTTAAAAAGGAGAATACACTCCTTTGGGGTGTATAAAAAGAACCGTTGACAACTCAATCCAATGAGTTGATTCCGTAGAACAGTTTGATATGGGTCTATACATAATTGATGAATCTTATAAAAGCAACTGGGGAAAGTAGCATGTACCTGAATATGTTATAAAGCATCAAAGTATGTTAACAAAAAAATTCTAAAAATAATTACAAAATCCCATATTTAAGTGTATAACAGTGCTTAGCATTTACCAGATAAGATGATACATTATACTTTACATTAAGTTATTATTAACCTTAGTAGCACTACCATCATACAGCCCACACAGTATAAGTTATAAGACATGATACATATCAATTTCTTGATTAAATCTGTCTACGGTGGGATAAGGTGCAGTAGAGGTAGGGGAGAAGTCAGGCGACAGAAGTCAGGTGAGAGCGAGAAAAGTCAGACAGGGAGGTGGTCGTGATGGTTGGATGAGTCAAACACAGGGCTTTCACCCAGGAAGAAACCAATAATCAACGTTGACTTCTTTTGAACTTAGTCTATGTACGTAACTTAAGTTATGTACGTTTAGTTATGTATGTTCACTTACGTAACTTACATTCTTATTTTAACCCAAACCACGATCTCTTTCTAAACTTAACTAAGTATGCCTAGACCAACCAAACTGCTACCAGACGTCCTCCTTTCCTGCACAACCACAACTCGTCCATGCACGTTGTTACGTCTAGGCTGGATTATTGCAACTCTATATTATCGGGCTGCACCAATAAGTCCCTTAAGACTCTCCAGCTGATCCAGAACCGGCAGCACGTTTACTGACAAGAACCAGGAAGGGGGATCATATTTCTCCAGTATTGGCTTCTCTACACTGGCTCCCTGTAAAATGCAGAATAGAATTTAAAATCCTTTTCCTCCCATTCAAAGCTCAGACACCATCATCTCTCAAAGAGCTCATATTTCCTTATCACCCTCCTAGAGCACGAAAAGATATCCTGGGTATGGTGACCTTGCTTTGCTTCGTAGTACAGGCCCGTGGTAACATTTGAGGAAACATGCTGGTACGGCTGTATGTGAATGAAAGCAGCAACATTGCAGGGGTGAGCACATCAAGCGTTACATCCGTCTGATGAAAGATGCTTCACGTGGAGTTAATGAACCAATCACAAGACTGAATCACAAGATGATGACTCATTTGAGTCTGCAACTTGTTTACAATTTCTTTTTAATTTTAACATTGGAACTAGACAAAAAAATTATCTTCTTTTTCTGTTCAGTTTTATGGAAGTTGGCATCCATAGGTCCTGCTGAACTGTCTCAATCTGTTGCCATGGCATGTGTGAAAAAGACGTTCCTTATTGTAGCTGAAAATCACCAGCACAGCCTGAAACGTTATGCCAGTCATTTACCAGGAAATATGTATGAAAGATGCTCAAGTTTTCATTCCGGTAGTGAGGTGTTACTGGAAACCAGTGTGTCCCAGTGGAGCTCGTATGGACTGCAGTTGGTGCTGTTGGAGCTAGAAGTGCTTCTGGTCTGATCTGGGGCACTGGATTCAGGACTTAATGGGGTTTTATCAGCACTGGGGTCTGAACCACAAAGTGACATCAGTGAGTTATCAGCTCTATTTGGGCTTCAATCAAGTTTTCTGGTGTCATGAAGCTGGCTCACTGTTAACCAGGGCAGATCAACGGATTAGATCACTATGGTAACCGAGATCAATGACCATGGTAACCAGGGGAGATGACCATGGTACCCTTGATGCAATATTTCAGTCAGTCAAACGTTATCAGACATGAACCACTTTTTGTCTTTTGTCTGCAGCAGAAACAGTCTGACATTAACTTGGGGGGGGATTCACTTTTATGAACTCCTGGTACCCGACCAACACGTCCTTCATGGAGGAGGCAGTCTGAAGTGTGGGGGAAAAAATCAGATGTATGACTTCATAATGTTCAGGTAGATGCTGGCCCTCAGAATGGTGATGACATGTCCTCTCTCTCCCTCTCAGCTTGTTTTAAGAACGTTAGCATTGATGCTATACTTAGCATTCTTAGCGCTCTTTAGCATTAGCCAATGGTGTCAGTAAGCATTAACATGTGAAGATTTAGAGGTCAGAGGTCACAGCAGTCAGCTGAGATCAATCTGTGTGATCGGTCAAAGTCTGGAGGCAGGAGATGGCAAAAACAAGTCAAATATTTAATATATTATATAGATAAATATTTTATATAATACACAGATACATATTTTATATAATACATACAGATATGTTTAATATAATACACATTCATATTTACCTTAATATACAGATATATATTTAATATAATGCACAGATTAATATTTAATATAATATACAGATCAACTGTCAATACTATCCTATATCACAGTATTGTATTGTACATATACCACACATATATTATACATTTATAAATATGTTACATGTATATGACATACTTATTACATACTTGTGGTATTTGCTGGACTTTACTTCTACAAGCTAACATGTTTTGTTTGTTGTATGTTTTTCTGCTGCAACATGTGAATTTCCCCCGTTACTCACACACACGTTTCAAAAGCCAAACATAAGGTTTGGAGATATTGAAGAAGTCAGTGTAAACCTGAAGGAGATGCTGCCCTCTGCCACCCCCACCTCTCAGGTTCACAGAAACTCTCTGCTGCCTCTGTAGAAGCACTGTGTAACATCAATGAAGTGTCACAGGAAGCTCAGTACATGGAGGAGGCTTGTCTGTATACATGTGACTCCTGCAGGTCTCGGTTATTTTATTCCACTAAACGAAATATAATGTTGCTAACTCTGGACACTCAGATGGTCCATGCGACACTCATCAGTTCCATTTTCCATAAATGAAATTAGAAAATTGGAAAATTAAATACAATTTTATATAAAAGTATTGGGTTTATGTATAATTCAGATTTTGGAGTTGTTTTAATATTTTTGTATTTTCTTTTATTATGTTGGTGTCTTCTTGAGAGGGTGGGGTCTAAGCGACTCAATTGAACTCTGATTGGCTAGCGGGGTGGTGTCATGGCCCAGAAACTGTGGGTTGTTCCTTCCTGTTTTATTTTGTAGTTTTGGGCTCAGTTTCCTGTCTTTGTCTTGTTTCCCTCCCCTTTTGATTAGTCACCTGTGTCTTGTCACCCACCTGTTTCTGTTCCTATCGTTTGTCTTGTCTATTTAGTCTGATGGTTTCCTTTGTTCTGTCTCGGTTCATTGCATCTGATTTCTGTGTTTGAGTTCCTGCACCTGATGTCCCGCGTTCCCTGTACCCCTGTCCTGCATTCCTTTTGAGTTTCTTTTTGAGTTCCACATGAGTTAACAATAAAGTATTTCGACGGTTCCACATCAGCCTACGTCTGCTCTCTGGGTCCCCGTTTCTCTCGTCATCCTGACAGGCGGTCTGAGCCAAGGGTGTTCTGCCATTTTGTCCAGGATGAGAAGGCTAAATCCACTAGCCTCTGTAGCTAACATTAGCCTGGTTATGCTCCATTAACACTTGGAGATGCAGCTGCTGCACAGACTGAAATCCATATATATGCAGTGTAAATGTTGCTGCAGCAGCTTTGTGCTGTATGATGAAAAGAGAGATCCTGATTGGTGAAAGGAAAGTGTAGATTATTATCAAATGTCTTTTGATTTCATATTATTTGTATTCACTTTCAATAAATGTTTGTGTTTGATTGCTGGGAGATTTGGTTACATTTCTATAAACTATTCTGATCCCATGAAATGTCCTTTTTGGTTGAACTGTCTGAGTCGCTGTGTTCGCTGTTGTCATTCGGCTGTTGCAGTTGTTAGTACTTGAATATACTGTTGGTGGTGTGTTCAGGGTCCTGTCTGACAGTGGTTTCTATCTGCAGCAGGTGAATGTGTTTCCTCTAATAAACTTTAGAACCTGTTTGATGAATTGTTTTTTTTAAAAAAACTAAAACTTGTGTTTGTGAACGTCACTCTGATCTGGTTTTTATTCAAGATGACACATCAAAATATTAAACGCTGCTCAGTTTGAACTGAACTGAAATCAATGTTCTGTTTATTTCCTGCAGGTTGCCAGGATGCAGCTTCCCAGGTGGTTGCTAGGGGCGTATCTGTGGTTGCTATGCCTTACAGAGGTCTGGACAGCGACCTTTAAGATGGCTTTGATTGGTCCATGGTCATGTGACCCCATGTTCTCCCGGGCAATGCCGACAGCAGCAATCAACCTGGCATTGTCACGGTTACGGAGCGACAGCGGTCTAAGCAAAGGATACTGGTACGACGTCAAACTATTGAATGAGGACTGCTCTGCCTCCAAAGGTTTGTTAACTAATCAATTAATGGGGAGTTCATCAATTAATTAATGAGCAGAAACATTTATTTAGATTGGAGACTTTTTAAAGACTCAATGTTTTTAGATTTAAAGTAATTTATAATTCATTAAATAGTTTTGACGTCAAACTGCTTCTTCTTAGTTTTTAGTTAAGAACAAACAAAACAACACTAAAATTCACATTTATTTCACTGAAACCTGTCAAAGTATAATTTCTCATTAAAAGTTTGATTGTTATCTCCTTTGGTTTTATTTCAGCTCTGACAGAACTCGTGGACATGGAGGGTTATGGACACGCATACATTGGGCCCTTTAACCCCTCCCTCTGTCATGCTGCGTCCTTATTAGCTCAGCACTGGGCGGCGGGGCTTGCCACTCCAGGCTGCCTGGATGATGACTGGCCGAACCTGCCGCCCATTACTCCGCCCAGCAGAGTCCTGTTCACCGTCCTCAGGTTCTTCCGCTGGGCCCACGTTTCCGTCATCTCAGGTGAGGTGGAGTGACATCACAGCAGGGGCATGATGTCATGTGAGGAGGAGTGGTGTAACATGAGGGCGATAATGTCACTTTAACACAGTACTTTCCCAGCTGACTGGAAACAAGCTACTGTCACTCCTACCATTAAGTCTGGAGACCGCCATGAAGTCATTAACTCTAGACTCTTAAACATACTGCCAGTACTACATTCAAAGGTTGCTGAGAACTGACTGCTTGAACAACTGACAACTTATTTTAACACAAGCAGTTTGGCTTCAGGCAGTTGGGGTTAGGTTATCATGATTTTCTTATTTCTAATGTTTCTACATGTTATTTTAGTACTGCCGTGGAAGTCTTCATATTTATCTAATAGGACATTGTATGTAAAAGTTAATGATGTCTGTCTAGCAACATGAAGTGTACAATGTGTGTACCCCATGTTCAGTGTTAGACCCCCGACTGTTTATTCTAGATATTCCAGTGTCCGTGGATAGATTTGCAAATGTATGCTGATGACACAGTTTTTTACACTAAAGCAGGTGAACTAGCAGCTGAGAAGCGAGCATTTGCTATGGAAATGACCACACAGTTGATTAATTATGTATTTGATTGAACATTGGCAAGACAAAACCCTTGTCTGGTATAACAATGGATCCAAATCTTAATGTTAAGAAACATGTCAAACATGTTTTAGACAAATTAGGAACTGTCTTTCCATGGATGTAGCAATGGTTTTTATGCATGCTATGATCCATTCCCAAACGTCTTACTGTATTACCTGTTGGAGTCATTAAACCACTAGAGTTCTTGTCAACAAACAAAGAAAGAACACTTGATAAATATCATCACTGTAGGATACTGGAGAAACATAAACTATTTTCAAATGTGTGGGTATAAACTGTTACATGTCTTCAACCCTCTTTCACTACATGACTTTATAATTTTTGTTTTGCAAATTCTGTCTGAACCTCCAGCACATCTCTATAAAAGATTGTACGGTTTCCTTTGTTGCACTGCCATTGGGCAGTGAGCTTTCTCTGGAATCCACAACTCAGTAGATCATCCAATCAGGTGACAGAAAGAGTTTCACTTCACTTCAATTCTGTTTTATTTAATAATGCGGTATTAAAACAAAGTTATCTCAGGTCACTTTTTTGTATCGAGCAGTTCAAGACCAACTCTTTATATTTACAAAGACCCAACAATTCCAACCATGAGCAGCACCAAGAGACAGTGGCAAGGAAAAACTCCCTTTTAACAGGTAAAAACCTCGAGCAAAACCAGGCTCTGAGAGGGCGGTCAACTGAGAGAGAGAGTGTACAGTTCTACATACAGATGTAAAGTAATAACGGGGTAACGGTATTAATGATAAAATTGACAAAAACAATACTAACAGCAATATAATAAACACTGCTTAAGTGTTTATTTTATACACATGAATGATAATATCCTCTTATTATTTGTCCTTCTTCCTGTTTGGTCATCAGCTCCATCCGACCTTTGGGAAAGCACCGGACAGGAAGTGGCCTCAGCGCTCAGAGCTCTGGGACTGCCAGTTGGTCCAGTGGTTACCATGGAAACAAAGAAGAAGGGCGGACCTCTGGAGGCACTCAGAGTGATCAGAAAAGCTGACATGGTCAAAGGTCAGAGCTGCATTAAGAAATGTGATTATTACATTCACATTACATTACATTTAGGCATTTAGCAGACGCTTTTATCTAAAGCGACTTCCAAATAAGAGCTTTACATAAAGTGCATAGAACCATGATTGAAAACAAGATGTCTCATCAAACTTGCAAGGGCTGGAGATGAATCCCAAGTGCTATAGGTAAGTAGTCATACCTAGAAGTCATTCATGTCAAAAAGTTTTAAAAATATCTTTATGTTAAACACTTGTTTCTTAGAGATAAGAACAGACTCATTGGAGAGGAAGGAAAACATGAGAGAAATTATTCAATCAGATGTTGTGACGTAACTGTTATAATCTTCTTTTTATTTTCCAGTGGTGATCATGTGCATGAGCTCCGTCCTTATTGGTGGAGAGGATCAGAGAGAGCTCCTATTGGCTGCTCTGGACATGGGGATGGTTTCCGACGGTTATGTGTTTATTCCATATGACGCCCTGCTGTACGCCATGCCGTACCAGGTAACTGATAACTTTAATATCTAACAGACTGATCAGTACCTTCATCAAACTCTTTCTGCAAACTTCCAAATAAACCTGATGAAATTCATCAGATCTGAAACTCTGTAGTTTCACCTGTGACCTGAGGAGGCGGTGTTGCTGTAGAAAACTCTGTTAATGACTGAATATGACTATAGTTTATATGCAAATATAACTAAACTTTTTCAGGCAGCTCGATCCTTACAGTTCAAACTGTACAGTGACAGCTGCAGGAGAACAAACTGTCACTGACAGCTGCAGGAGAATTAAACAGTCACTGCCTGCTTCATAATGACGAATCTGGTCACGACTGTGTTTATAGATAATTTACTGATCACTTTAAACATTTGTCTTGATCTGCTGGTTCGGGAATCTTAATGTGTGGAGTGAGGCAAAGCTACAGAGAGTGGTAAACAGCTGCTCTAAGATTACTAGTGAACTACAATCCATCCTTTACTGCTGTGCGTTGGAAACTCAATGTTTTGTCATGCCCAAGCATGAACTTTTGTTGGACTCTGTGTTTATGGACTGTTTTCCTGTTTTATTTTGAAGTAATTCTGGTCAGTTCCTACTTTGATTCCCTTTGATTGTTTCCACCTGTGCCTAGTTTCCCACCTGTGTCTGATTCCCTAGTTTGACATCCCTATTTATACTGGTCCCTTTCCTTTATTTGTCGTTGTTTCATTCTTGCTGTTTTCCATGTCTATGTGTATGTTCCCTTGCTGTCTGCTTTTGTTTTTCCCTGGAGTTTTTGTTACCTGTATCCTCTATAAGTAATGTTTTGGTTTCAATAAACCTTTAAAATGCTGAAGTCTCTGCCTGTCTGCACTTGGGTCCTACCTCTATTACAAAACGTAATATGTTTGCTGTTAATTGTTTTTTAAATGTTCTTTTTTCTTATTCTTTTCTGTTGTTTATGCTGTGGGGACTGGAGATTTATTGAATTGAATTTTCCATGTCTGCTTTGATCATTGAACTTGCAGACTTACACATTTAAAAATTATCTTTAATTCTGAAAGAGTTAAGACTTTTTACCTCAAACAGGAAATCGTTTTCAGAATAAAGTCCATTAGAAGCTGAATTTTCTTTTAATTCCCTGGTTCTCCCCTCTGCCCAATCAGGACACAGTATTCCCCCAGCTGACCAATAGCACGCATCTTCGTCATGCCTACAGCTCTGTTCTAACCGTTACCATGGCATCCGACCAGAACTTCTATGAAGCTTTTCGTCAGGCTCAAATCAACCGAGAGATTCGGTCTGCTGTAGCCGCGACTGAGGTGAATGCACAACTACAACAACACAATAACAAATACTACACATTTACTCAACAAATACTACACACCTGCTACAATTACACAACACTTAATACCCTTACAACACTTTCTATCAACACGTACAAAACAAAAAACATTAAAAGAAAGGAAAAGGTAAATCTTTATTAATGTATGTTATTTCATTTTCTTATATATAAATATAAAACATGTTAAATTATGTCCGGAATTTTGTCTACAGGTGTCTCCGGTCTTTGGAACCATCTTTAACATGGTGTACTTCATTGCCAAGGCGGTGGAAGAGCGTCGTCAGGCAGGTGGCGGACACTGGGTGACTGGTGATCAGCTCGTCCAATCAGATGGAGGTTTCGATTTCCAGGGCTTCAATCAGGTCGGAAGCACTTTAACATTTAACAAAAAAAAGACTCAAAACTATTGTCTAACTGCTGGTTGGATGGAAACTATGGTCACAGTGGGAGATAATAAGGAATAAAGATAATGAAATAATAAAGTTAAGTTAGACATTGAGTTCACTGGACTAAACTTGGAAAATCAAACCTGGAACAAATGTACTGGTCTGGGCTTCAGTTGGAAAAGGATCCAGACAATTTGATACTCACAGATCTCAGAGGAAATGTGAGCAGTAAATTTTTTTTTTAAAAATGTATGGAGGAAAATCAAACTTCCTTTTGCAGTATTTTAAACTAGGGATGGCCCGTTTGACACGGACACTTCGGCGCTTGTTTTACCTTTGTGAAGCAGTGGTTCGGCACAATGTTCAGGGGCGTGTGTCAAATAACGCCGATCACGTGATTGATGACGTCCGTAGTGCCGAATGCATTGTTTGGTTGAACCACGGTTCAGACGTCACTCATCAGTTTGAACACTTGGCGTGCTGTTCTCTTTAAAAGAACAATGGATTGATTATTTAGCGCACATCACAAACAAA
>JAVQJL010025437.1:0-47467 GCA_036024295.1 Nannoperca obscura | reverse complement strand
TTTGTCTGCTATATGATATATTTAACTGAAATTGCTGATCCGAACAACCAATGATTTATAAAGGAAAATCTTGAAAATGATCAGGGGTGCCCAAACTTTTGCATGCCACTGTATATATACAAATGCAGAATACTGTATATCTAAATTACATTGAAATTATTTGCAGCTATATCATACCTTGTAAATAATACCTGGTGCAAAATCAAGACCTCTAGCTTGCCTCCAGCACTGTAGCATTCATTCCCACAGCTGCTACCTGTCTAAGCAGCAGCGCCATCATTCATTACAATAAGATAATAAGAAGTTCAGTGAAAGGGATCTGTATGATAGGAATATCTTTCATCATACTCTTATTGTACAGTGCACAGTGTCAAGCCGCCCATAAAATGTAATCATGATGATCAAGTGGCGTTATTGACTGTAGTTGTTGCATCCAGTGTCCGATGTGTTTGGACAGAGCCTGTCATGCTGACCTTTTTTTTATGCTATGGATCTTGTGTTCACTCAACTGCCTTTTAATCTTAAAAATAATCAACAGCATGATTAATTAAAAACCAAATATGAGATCCTATCTGGGACCATCAGTTTCACTGTGCAGTTCACTGATGTATGGTATTGATTACAACTGGGAGCCCGCTAATCAGAATCATGGTAAAATCAATTGCTGACATTGCCTGAGGTCCTGTTCATGCTTCAGTGTACGCATCTGAAGTAAACTCCCCTGTGCTGAAACAGTCCGGCTATTTGCTTAGACTCACTGCAATAGACCTGCAAGAGAACTGCGGAAATAAACTAGAGGAGACAGACAGAGATAAAGGAGGAAAGCACTGAGACAGGTGAAGGAGAGGAGGGGTTATTCAACGAGGGGATTCAGTGTGATTGAAAATTGTGATTGTTTTCTTGCTCAAAGCATCAATCCCTCATGCTTCCAGGGTGCAGCAGAGGATCAAAAAGCCACTGACCTCAACCTGATCCACAGGCGAGATCCAGCCACCAAGCTGTCCTAATGTTGTCACATCCCGCTCCCTCTGTGCTCTGACTGCTCTGTTCCTCCTCTGTCTCTTGATCCCTCTATCTCCCTCGGGAGTGAGTTGCAGGGCCGCAGTCGTGTGCCTTCTTACAGCTTTCCTTGTTGGGAGAAGGAGGAGGCCGGGTGAAGACAGATCTGAGTTGATCAGCTTAAAACATGGCTTTAGGTTGCCTGTTCAACATATATGAGTCACAACCCATGAACTGTGACACTGTCCTGAAGACAGCTAAATGAAGCAGACCTAGAAGAGCTCAGAGGAGCTGCAGAAAGACTAGGGTTTTCACCAGCATCTGGTCTGATGCCAGTTTATCTGAAGCATTCTGCACCCCTGACATCCTGCCACATACCAAGGCAACCAAACCTTGATGCTCACCTACACAGAGAGAGGACATCAGAGGAGAAACACATTTAGTGGAGCAGGAAATCCAAGAACAATAGGAACAAGATGAAAGAAGAAGGGGGATTTGGAGCAAAGGAATATTTAGCATGGAAGGGGCACTGTGAATTCTACAACCCAATTTCCGTACAAAGTACTCTTATATCCTAGTGATTTTCTTAACAAATATGTTTTTGAAGAAATGTTTTCTACCTGGATTGCATTAATTGGCAGCATGCTTTCTAATTCAGGTAGTTGTGTGGAATGTGTGTGTGTCCTACACATTAGGTTTAGGCTTTAGTGTCAGTTCTTGCCGAGCTGCAACAGTTGTTCCCAGTTCCTGATCGTCGTCGACCTCCAGAGCGGCTCTCCACATCTGATCTGCCTCCAGGCTGTCCACCTGAAAGTTCCTGTGCCACCCTTTTGTTTCAGTTCCCTGACAATTTGCCCCTGGACGGGAGCAGATATTGTAGAAAAAAATACACCAGTGAATGTTTTTCTAGATTGTTCATTCAGTTGACAATGTACATACTAGATACATTCAACAAAACTATTTCCTTCATAATGTTAATTACTATCATAAATTTTGGGGCATTATGTTTCCTACAAATTAATTTGAGACAAGGTTGGGATTCAGATGAGTATGATGTAAAATCAGAAATATGGTATTACAGGTCACTTATGACCAGATTATAACCACTGTACTGCCGTAACATTAACCAGAGTGAGGTGGAAGTGCCCCACCGGCACTCAGTACCAATCACCACAAGGGGAGCAATTACCCTAACATTAAATTGTGATAAACACGGCTGCACAATGATCGTCAGAACATCAGAGCTGTCACCGCGCCATAAGTCAAAATCACGCTTCAGGGTAGCAACAGTCAGGTAGTGATACATTACAAGAGACAGAAACAGGTGCTACCATAGATTCTAATTACTTTGTTCTATCAATTATGTACAAATCCTTGCATGGCCTGGGGTCTGCCACACACTGCTGTGCCTCCTACACACTCTCTGCAACATCCCAGCTGAGGCTATATAGCAGGCAGTACTTTCGACAGTGCTTTGTGAGGATGCCTCGAGGTGACTAGAAAGGTTTATTTTTCCAAGGCTGAATTCATACGGATGGAACAGCTCTCAAAAAATAGATGGGGAAAAAAACCATTGTGCAAATCCTACTGACATCTGAATTCATGCGTTATATCTTCTCTAGTAACCGGAATAAATTCTTTTCTCTTCCACTCAGCGCTGTAAGCATCAGTTTAGACACACAGGTGCTCTGCTGTTTTGTGTTTTCAAGCTGTAACGGTCTTCCAGGCACTTGTGGTTTCTGCCTTTTGTTTTGCACACTCAAGTTTTCTATCAACCGCGCAGTGCACAAAAACATTATGGTAATGAGTTGGTAGACATCTGCTTCCAGCTCAGTTTTCCTCTAGGTGTTTAGGTATGTGTGTCACTCGTGTAAGGGGATCTGCTTTTACTTACAGTAGGTCAAATCTTTAAAATGGAGGCATGTATATGGAATTTCACACTTAACCAGCATTAGAATGTATTCATCATTGTTGAATTGGATGATTGGATGATGTTTCTTTCTTTTGCCCTCCCCTCATGGAAAAGCATTATCGTATGATACTGCATTAGGTTCTGAATTAAAGACTTACACTCCCGGTACAGCACATCATTCAGCGCTGATGGAGAGTGTTTATGTATAAAGCAGGCTGCAACTAATAGCCATATTTGTTAAAATGTATATGGGGCTTTTTCAGCAAGCTATAAGAGCAGTCTAACAGCATTTATATGATCAGATAATTTATGATGCCAAACATCAGTAAAACCATGAAGAAAAAAGAGAAGGAAAGTGCTTAATATGAAGGAAAAGCACAATAAAAATAATGGGAAGGGATACACATCAGATACAAAAGCTTCTAATTAACACAACAGTAGCAAAGTTGAATTAGAGGATTTAAGTTGTAGAACAGTGACTGTATGCCCATACATCACAGGCATACTTATGGCACTATGTTTGAGCACACCCTCTTTTACATGGACAAGCACTTGAATAAGTATTTCTGTTTTTACATTTGCCCTTCACCTATTTTCCTGATTATCAACGGAGGATCAGTATATTCTGGCTCATAATTTAAGAAAAAGTTTGACTGGATCCTGTAATCAGCTTTGGAAGGGTTGTATGGATTAGGAGCCCTAGCCATGGTGAATGAACTAGAAAAATAATGTCTATCCTCCACATGAACTTAATTATCTCAGAATTTCAGCTAATAGAAAATGGTTTGGTGCAAGGAAGAAATGATTTTTAAAACCACAGTTCATTAATTAAGAGATTTTAAGGAGTTTAACATTCAATTTCCAAATGAATGTTGTGTATCAACAAACCTTTAGTTCAACTAAATGCAATTAAATGAATGTTTGCATTTGCATCGGTTGTTATAATAATTAAGAAAAGATGGTTGAATAGGGGGATTTTTCCAAGCATTGCTATTTTGGTTTTGTCTCATAAAGCTGGTAAATTTAGGATTAATTTCTTTTTCCAGAAATAACTATAACAACACTTTAACAATTACGTTTGTCTGGTATACCTTATAGGATAGAGAGCACATATGCAGTGGCCTTATTTGTTGGCTGGACTGTTATGAACATCAGTTGAAGCCAGGCATCGATGTGTATTACACAATTTATTGAGTGCAAAACTGTGTTCAACTATTGGAGGAAAAAAATATACATTATAATTTCTTAAGGTATTATACAGGTTAGGACAGTTCAAGAGAGTCTCACAATAACCTGTCGTACCTTCTTTGGGTATAACTGATATCCAGTGATATCAATAAAGTGACTCACTAAATGCGTTCAGGCAGCACACCTGCCAGTGAGCAGCAGTCACAGACTGTTAACCTCAAGATCTGGAAGTGTTTGTGAGTCAACGAAGCCTCACAAACTCTGTCACTGCTTGCCTTTGTCAAAGTTAGGAGCACATTAAGAGAAATTTAGGTTTATCTTGGTGATGGTGGTAAGATTCACACTAATGTGAGTTCAAGCACTGCATCCACGCACTGCCAGAAGGTAAGCAAACTAAAAAGTTATTATTCTAAATTAAAAAAAGAATGAACTGTTTTTAAAGGCTTTTTTAATCAATATTGTGCTACTGTTACTCTAAGCTGACTTGTACAGTCTATTTAACCCTTCTTCTGACTGTAAAATATGGTCAAACTCTGTGTCTGTATTGAAGTGACTCATACTTACCAGAGCAGTATAGTATATAGTATAATATAGTAGACCTAATGAAATGACATTATATTATTAGTCAGTTGAAATAATGATGGCACAACAAATGTCAAAACCTGACTCTGACTAAGCTCTAAAAGGTAGAATCCACATGACCAATACCTACTGCACAACAATTGTCCAATAATTTAGTAATTGTAACCCATATCAGAAAATCATGCTGAGTACTGTCACCATGTAAACATTCCCAGAAAGTTATTGACTCAGAGAAACGGCTCCTGGAAGAATTTGTTCTTGTCTCTTGCTGCCTTAAGTATGTAGTCCATCTTTTTATAAACTTAAAAACAGAAAGGCCCTTCTTTATGCATTTTTAGTACATATTCTGATTACATGGATTCTGGTCCTCCAGCTGTTACTGCAATAAACAGGAAGTACAAATTTAAAACCCCTGATTGAAAACAATCAACAGCTGACAGGCATATTGTGTTTGTGTGTCTGTGCTGTTTTGATGCAGGCACCTGCCAGAAAATGACACTGCAACCATTAACAGCAATCAACTGCGCAGGCCTTCTACAGCCTGGCTGCTCACTGCTACAGCTGGATGGTGAAGTTCTCCTGTTTGGCCAGAAAGGTTGGCCCAAGCGCTCATGTCCAACAGGGGTATTTGGGATTCGGTTTAAATGTGGTGAGATGAAGTTGAGGCCCATCTCCTTCTCTAATGACTCATGCTACCTTCCTCCATTACGTTGTCCAGCTGTTTGCCGCCTCGACCCCTATGACGGGCTTCCAGAGAGTTATCTCATTCATGGTGGCCGCACCCCAAATAATGAGATCTCATCAAGCCTGTATCTGTTGACCATGGATAGCCGTGGCTGCAATCGTAAGCTGACCGTGCGCTGCAAAGAGAAAGAACTGGTGGGAGAAGTGCCAGGGGCCAGATACGGCCACACAATGAGCATGGTTCAAAGCCATGGGAAGACAGCTTGTGTATTGTTTGGGGGTAGATCCTACATGCCAGCAGGAGAGCGAACCACAGAGAGCTGGAACAGCGTAGTTGACTGTCCTCCTCAGGTGTTCCTGTTTGACTTGGAGTTTGGTTGCTCCTCTGCTCACACTTTACCTGAGCTCAGTGATGGACAGTCTTTCCATTTGGCCCTTGCCAGAGAAGACAGTGTCTACTTCCTCGGGGGTCACTCACTCACCTCTGACTCCCGCCCTCCTCGACTCTTTCGCCTGCGTGTTGAACTTCTGCAGGGCAGCCCTTTGCTTTCCTGTGAGACTTTTGACACTGGCATATCCATCTCTAGTGCCATAATCACACGTACAGGTCCCACTCACAGATATGTAATCTTAGGTGGGTATCAGGCAGACTCTCAGAAGAGGATGGAGTGCAGCACTGTGATTTTGGATGAAAAAGGGATCCACTTTGAGCCCCTGGAGCCACCAAAGTGGACCCCAGATGTCATCCATAGTCGCACTTGGTTTGGTGGCAGTGCCGGGGAGGGTAGCGCCCTACTTTCTGTACCTACTGAGGGAAGGCCATCCCAACCAGATATGCATTACTTTTATCAGGTAAGCTTCCAGACAAAGGGAGAAGGCAAAGAGGAAGAAGGAACCCAGGGCTGCAGCCAGGAGTCAACAGATTACGATGACTCCACTCCTCTTGAAGACTCTGAGGAGCTGTACTTCGGTCGTGAGCCACATGAGCTGGAGGACAGTAGTGATGGAGAGGAGGATACTTACAATGAAGAGGATGAGGAGGACGAATCACAATCAGGCTACTGGATCAAATGCAGCCTGGGCTGTCAAGTGGACCCCAACGTGTGGGAGCCATACTATTCTACTGAGCTCCACCGGCCAGCCATGATCTTCTGCTCCAGAGGGGAGGGGGGACATTGGGTCCATGCACAGTGCATGGAGTTGTCTGAGACCCTGCTGCTTAGGCTCTCACAGGGCAGCAAAAAGTACTTCTGCCTGGACCATGGAGGCCTGCCCTACCAGGAGATGACCCCACCTCGACAGGTCAGGCCTCTGAAGCGTACCCCCATGAAAGTTAAGGACCGGAAAACTCCTATGACAATCAAGATGTCCCCTGCCAAAAAAAACTTTTTCAGAAGGCTGTTTGAATGAATCCAGTTTTAATCATAACACATGTAGATGGTCACTGATGGCCAGGGTTCTATGTATATTGAGGACGTGTCTTGTTTATATTCAGTAAATAAATGATTGATGAAAAATATATAACATGCTAATCTGTGCTCAATGAGAAACATTTTGTGAAGAGAATAAGCAATAAAATTGCAACCTGCTATTTCAGGGCTAACAGATGTATATTTCCATTAGGCTTTCACATTGTTTTAGTAAGTATGTCTACTGTGTTTCTAGCTTGTGTTTTTATCAGCTGTATGATAGCTAATTGTAATTTTGTATTCCATTAAGCACCACAGGGTTTACTTCCTAATACTTTCTCCATGGCCAAATGGAGCTGAATTCTTTCTACAATTAAAATGATGATTATTGAATGAAAAATACATAATGTGCTTATCTGTACTCAATTAAATCAACAATAAAAAGCCTCAAATTCTATGTTGTCAAACCTGTTTATGTGTTTTTACAAATTCTTCATGTGACAAAACATCTGTCAGTGTGCATTTGTATCAGTTGTATATGAGTTTGCAGATATTTTGTATTACATCAAGGGTCACTATTAAAATAAGGGATTCAATTAACACTTATTGGCTTCGAGGGGCAAATGTACATACATTGCTTATACAATTAAATTAATGATCATTAATAAATAATATATAATATACAAATCTGTAGATACATCAAATAATATAAATGCATTTATCAATCAATCAACTTGAATGAACCTAAATGTCTTTAGAGTTGTATCTTTGTAAAGGTCTTTCACAGCTGTATATGTGACATAAAATCTTTATGTTTTAGCATATTTTTCTGTAGTGTTTCTGCATTTTCAGAGAAAATAAGTTATAAGTCATGTCTTCCAGCACCAAATGTACCTGACTCATGTGCTATTAATGCAATATTAAAACACAACATATAAAGTGTTAATTTAAAAACAAACGAGACAGATCAAGTCAGATTTTTTCTTCATTTATTCTTTGGAGAAAACAAGACATAAAATCTACAAACTCCCTCCTTCGTTAAGTTAATGCATCAAAAGAATGGTGAGTTGTCTGCTTCACTGAAAATACAGCAGAAAGATCTGAATACTGCATAATTCACAAACAAATTAAAATGTTTTTTAAAAAGTAGTGGAACTGCAGTGTAATACTGTACTAGTATGCAAAATAAATCACCACTGAAAGTCTTCTGCAACCCCAGCAAACAGTTTACCTGATATTTAGTGTAATGTGGAAAAACAAAATGAGGAAATACATGGTGAAAAGTGAACAAGTGGAATTCCATGAATCATCCATCATTCATTACTTTGGAAATGCAATTCATTATGGCAAAAAACAAATTTGAGACAAGTTGCAATGTAATGCACTCAAAAACATGATGTTATTGTAGGACTGTGACAGCTCTCAAATTAAATGTGAATAATTCACAGCTGTCGTGTGGTTAAATGTGTGACAGTAAAATATAATCAAACATTCAATCAAATAAGAAAACAAAATTGCCTGTCACAAAAAATTGTGAGGGCAGAAAAAGAAAATATAATCAATCAATCTAACAAATAAAGTTGCCAACAAATCAGTTTACATCAGGTCGGTCTAGCTCCCGCCTATCCCTCTCCTCTGTCAACCATGCCAATGAAGAAATATCAGCAGAGAAAAAGAGCCAGGTTATATACAGAACTTAAGAAAAATCTCTGCCTGCTGCAGAGTCCATGGGGTATTATGCTCTGTAATGGACCATACTGTATTTTTATGATATCAACAAAAAGGTCAGTATATGCTTTATTTTATGTGAAGGATTCGAATAAGTATCGTCTATCCTCCACTGTGCAAAAACTAAAAGAGATAAAAATTGGTTCAAAGTGACCTAGCATCTATCCTGCCCCTCAGGGATCTCAAGATGAAGCACTAAAGTAATCTTTTTCTGAGGGCACTCATGAAACAAAGAACATTTGGGTCTCTGTGATTGTATTTTGCTCCAGCTCAAATGATATATTAATACAGTGGCCACAAATGTGGTCTTTTTAACACAATTTCCCTCCATGACTTACAGTGCTTTCATCTGTTTCCATAAATATCCTTTCTGTATAAATTCATAAATGTGTCATATCCTTGCAATACAATAAACTGCACCATATTTCACAGACGGTGAAGATAAAAAAAAATAGAACTTTCCTGCTAAGAGCATGAGAAAAGAAACCTGTGTTACTTCTGTAATCCTATGCTGTTCCATTTTCCATTAGAAACTAACAGCTAACAATGTAAGGCAAGTCAACATTTAAAACAAGTAAAACATATGACAATATGAAGTGTGAGAATAACATTATTTTCCATTACATTTTTTAAATTGTTATGTTCAAGGGCAAGAAATTGGTTATTTAATGAAAAGGTGTTTTGTAAAAATCCAACAGTAAAGGATAAAGTTAGTTTGAATTTGCAGACATACTTTTATCACAACAAAATATGAAAGATATTAGAAAATACGTCATGGGTCTTTCGGCCCGGTTCCATTCCCCCGTTATTCTAAATATCAATCAGTGGGTATAAAAAGTACATGGCAAACTTACAAAACAAGTCTGTGTTGTTGATAGAGCAAATTAAAATATTATACAACTATGCTGAAATCAATAAAATGTTCACATTAAGAGAAAAATCAAAAATCATTAACTTCCAGAGACATGTCCTCATCCTCCTGGGTCTCTATTGGATCAATAGTAGCTTGCAGAGCTTTGGCAGAGTCTTTGTGAGCTTCCATAAACTTCTGCAGGTACTTGGAGGTGTAAAGCCAGTGATGTTTCAACACGTCCTCTAGCTCAAAGGCCTTTGACTGACGTGCATTCATCTTCCGGAAACGCCTGAACAGTTTGTTTGCTGACTCGTTCCCCTCGCTAGCCCAGGCTCCTATAGATCCATCTCTCTCTATGATTTCGGGCACATGGGCCAGGGTCTTGTGCAGGTAATTGGTTATCTTTCCATTGTACCTATATTTGAAGGTAGAGGATAGGAGGTCGGCAAAGCTCTGGGAGTTAAAGCTGTAGCTGCACAGCTGGTCGGGGCACTCCTTGGCTGGGCAGGTGGCGCGCCACACAGGCTTCATCTGGAGGTAGAGCCTCATAAGCTCCCTCAGTGCCTCCCTCCTCTCCTCTGAGGGCACCAGCTCACACACCACCTCCACACTCTCCTGGGTCATTAGCCTGCGGGCATAGTTCCCATTCATCCTCATCACCGGTTTAAGCTTCATCTTCTTCCTCAGCTGTTTATCTAGAGCTGCCCTCCAGCTGCGCCGTTCCTCCCGGCTGGGGTTGACCTTTTGGTACACCTCCCCAATCTCATCCTGGAAAATTTTGTAGAACTCAGTGGCATTTCCAATGTCACAGTGTAATGCATCCAGTGTGGGATGGGTCTCCATGAAGGGCTTGGCAGAGACACCTTTGACTCTGTCTCGCAGCTCATCTACAGACTCAGAAAAGGGGTTGGTTCTCCATATTTCATAACGTTCTAGGTTTTCTTCATGACAGCGGGTGACGGAGTGTAGCACCATGTTTTGAGAGGCCTCTGCCCGACTGGAGTCACAAAGGGTACAGATATAGGTGGACCCTGAGGCCTCAAGGCCCTCCATCTCACGCACCATCTTCTCATCGTATCCCGTGCCTCTGAAGTGGAAGCGGAAGGAGCGAAGTAGTCCACCGAGTGAGAGGATGAGCCTGCTCTCTTTCATTGCATTACGCTCTGCAACTATAGGGCTCAAGACAGCTGTTAGTGTCTCATGGTCTGACTCATCCACAAATGTCAGACAAAGGGGCTTACAGGACAGTTCTGAATTTGGCTTTGGCTCAGTGAAGATGGTAACCTCTTCCTCCTCCTCATCTGCCAGAACAGAGACAGACATAACAGTGAAAGAGAAACGTACAGCCTTCTCAGGAACAACTGGTCCTCCACCGTGCTTTTCACTGACATCACCCATGCCATCACAAGATTCCTTGATCATGACACTGAAGCCTGAGGTGCAAGCACTGTCTTCCATCCCACTCTCTCTCAGTCCCTCCATGATGTCCTCCTCCAGATCCTTTAATGCTGACACCAGTGCCACATCATAGCGAAACCGCCGAGTGATGGTGTCAGCTGCAGCGTCATCCACAGAGGAAGCCCATCCAGAGACTCCATTAATAATGCCAACATTGCAAGATGTTGACACATTCTTGAGAGCTGGCTGCCATTCAAACTGGTGAAAGCCAGGGAGAAGCTCCTTCTCTGCAGCTCGCAGGGTGTGCAGGGGCTGAAATATCTGGCGGCCACTGGTGGCTTTGACAGTCCGGTACATCTTGTGATACTGGCTGCAGCTCAGGAAAGTGTTGACCCGAATGGCCAAGCAAACAGCAGGATGCAAACCAAAGCCTCTTCCTGCAGAGAGAAAGAGAAAATGAAAAGAAACAAAGTTTCAGAGAGAGACAGGAAGAGGCAAAATGTTTACAAAGTAAAGTGAGAAGAATAAATTGAAACATGAAGAGAATTATTTAGCATCAAACTGTGGGAGATGATTTCTGGTGCTTTGAAAAGAACTGTGGTATCTAACATTTCCTCATTTGATATACCGCAATTTGGAGGCATTTATACAATGAGACAGAGAGAAAGGCAAATTTAACACCCAAATGTGAATGTATCATTGTTAAAAACCCACAAGCCCATGATTACAAAATCCAATAATTCCTAATTTCCAAATGTTATAAGGGGACAGAGGGTGAATCAGTGAAGCTGGCAAAAGTGATGTATTGGCTGCAGATGAAAACAGACACCAGCTGGCTTCTATTCCCCAGAGAGGAGGATGGTGCTGTCTGTGTAATTTGCAGATACAAGAGCTGCTGATGTTGTTTTGATTCTAACAGCCCCTTCACAAGAGTTGTTATTGTGCATTAAAGGGAGTGTGAGACTGAGACACTGACAGACAAGCAGACAGAGAGTGAGAGTGGTAGAGAATCAGAGAGGGGTTCAGTGTGTAACAGCAGTGGTTCAATAAACAGAGATGGACAATAATGAAATGCTTCCCAATCAAAATCATGAAAAACTTTCTTCTCTCTCCTCAATGGTGAACTTTTCAACTCATTGTTATTTATGAGATGACTGGACTCCTTAAAGATATTCAGAAATATTAATGAGCAAACTATCATAATTCATTTCAATTCATTTGTTTGTGTCCTTTTTTCTTAGCTATGTGGGGTTATGTTGATTGAACAAAAGCCTTATAATATCCTCTTACCTTGCATCATAGCCTCTAGCTCATCTGCCTGCCGGTGTTCATTCCCAGATCTCAGTGCGAGCAGAAACATAGTCAGACACACAGACTTCAGGTCACCACCTTCCTCTTTGTCTGCGAACACCTTCACCTGGTTCTTCAGATCCCTTAGCCGATGCTTCTGGGCACGACGGGTTAGGGATAGCAAGTGCTGACGGGGTCTTCCCCCTTTATTGTTTAGCAGGTAAATGCCAAGTTCTGATGACTGCTGGTTTGTATCCTGTTCATCCAGCTCATGGCCCAGACAGTGAACTTTAAATGAGTCTAGCCTTACCTGCTCGCTACAGCTGCTTCTAGGGCAGAGCAGAGGCAGGGAAAGTAGGGCTGATAAGAAGGCTTTGGCAGGTGGGGTGAGATCATCAGGGGCACAGGGCAAGTTGCAGGCCGGGCAGTGAGGTCCAAGAACATAGGTATATTTTATAATACAGCTGCGGCAAAACAGGTGCCCACAGGGGGACTGGACTGGATCAGAGAGCAGGTGGTCACACACCAGGCAGGTGAAAGAAAAGAGAAAGTCTACAGGGAGCTTCTCAGAGATCAGCTTGGTACTCAGGTGGTCTTTCTGGCAGTGGGTGATATTCCTCACCCATTGCTCTCTCTGGGTGCTGGGTTTCCTCCAGGCCCTGAGCACGGGAGCATGATGATGGCCTCCGAATGGTCTGAGAGCCCTCCTCTCACCAACAGCAATGCTGTCGCTGTGGTCCCACCTGGTCCTTTTTGCAAGGCTCTGGGCTCTGGGAATGGCCTTCCGCCTCTTCCTCCAAGTCCGCTGGAATGAAGGTTTCCTGGGGGAGCACAGGTGGCAGAGGGAAGAGTGAGGTTTCCATTCAGGTACTCTTGTTCTGGAGAAGCTGCAGAAGCCCCCTCCTCGTATGGAAGCCATCCAGCAGCGGTGGCAGAAGGAAAGAGGGTGTACAGATTCTATGTCCTCTGTCACATCCACTTTGAAGACTTTGAGGATGACCTCTGGCCAGCTTGTAAACTTGCAGCCCATTTTACGCAGGGCAGCTTTGCTTGCATCATCCAGATCCCCATGAACATCATGCACGGGTCCTTTGACTTTTCTCAGGACCATTCCACAGAGACGACAAAAGCACCTTCATAGAGAAAAAACAATATTGTCAAATTCAAAGAAATGTCTATAATTTGGTGTAGTTTATATAGCATAGTGACATTTGATCACCTGAGGTGGTTCATGTGGGTGTCCATTTCCTGTAGCTTCTTATCTACCCTCCGGCCCGGTCCCTCCACATTTTCCTTGCTTTTTCCCCCTAGGCACAATTTCATAACACTCCCTGTAGCCACACCATCATCTAACTCTATATTTGGAGCTGCAGGAGGTGAGATCCCTAACAGGGCTCCTTTCTCAGGCTGTGTCTCACTGGGCAGAGGAGCCTTCTCCATGGACTTCACCCTAAACAGTTTAAACTTCCACTGAGAGTACTTAGAGTGGGGATGGTGGAGCTCAGCCGGCATGGAGGATCTGGGGCCATCTGTCTCCAGGCTCTCCTCCGCCATGATGCAACCTAGACCTTACACCCTGCAGGGGAGAGGAAAGCTTAGTTTGATGTATCACAAAAGTAAGAAAATCATTTCAGCTGTCCATGAGAGACCCATTAATCGATACAGAAAAGATATTTGAAGGTTCAAATGCTCAGATATCCCCAGTGCCTTCTTAGCATTGAGCCCATGACACAATCTAACAGCTTTATTTGATTCCTGTTGAATTTATACACCAAGTACCCTGAAATCCCACTGAACTGAGAGTATTGAGCCCTGACCTAGAGTGCTGTATTATACCATAAGTGGCATTTAGATCTTGTGTAAAATGCATGAGACAGGCATTGGGGGATCAATACTGTGCCAAAATCTTCATTTCTCTCATCTCCAATCCCATCGCTCAGGGAGCCGTTGTGACTTTTTTCCTTTGACACAGAGAGTTTGCTAAATGGGCAACCTTATCCCTGCAAGGCTGTCAGTCATTTATATTAGTCATTTTCTTGGCTGGAAAGAGAATTGGAGCCCATGGGAGCCTCTGACTGGCATTTTAAATGTGAGGGGAAAACTGTGGACGCAGGAAACTTATTTCATCACACATAGATATTGACCAAACAGGATGGAAAAGAAAACAAGAAACCATCATATTGAATAAAGATCATAAAGAATTATTCCAAACACAACATTGTTCAATTTAGCAGTCGTATCTCAACAGCCAAGTGCTCTTATGATATGGCACAGGTAAGATCAATGATACTGCTGCACTGACAGACTTATTTCATCTCCTTCCATACTATCAAGTCTCCATTACCAGATCAAACAATAAAGCAGTCAAACAATCTTACCATTGCACGCGTATATTGCACACACTCTAGCATTTTTCGACAATCCATCTTTCAGTGTTGTCACTACGTTTTCTCTCTGGGAGGCTCAAATCTGGCAGTGTCCTTCATTTCCAGGCTCCCAGTGTACTTCACATGCTGAACGCTCCTTTGAGACAAACAGCTGAGGCTGTGTGCATGTGTGTCAGCTGGGCTCTTACCTTGTTTTTCAGTCTCAGCTGGCATCAGCTCCCCTGGGGGTCCTCTCCGCATGGGAGCACAAGGGAAGCCCTAGAGCCAGGCCTTATGCATAACATATACCATGTATGTTTGAGTCTGTCACTGCTTGAAGCATCTGTTATCAGGAGTTATGGCTCTATACAGTGGGAATGCTCCTGTCTGTCTCCTTGTGTCTTGTATTTATACCCATCCTTTAATGGGATCCCAACAGTCAACTCCTGACACCTGATACAAGCAGCTGATCTGAAGAAAAAAAAAACAAGGTCAACACCAAAGCAAAGTTGCAAATGTGTGTATACAGAATCCAACAGCATACCCCAAATAAGCAACTTTCTACCACACCACACTGATCCTCAGCTGGAAACCCTTCTGTGTCACCTTTATCTCCCCTTTCTCATATCCAGCTGCAGGCTCACCTCATCCAGGTGGCCTCTCTCTGACAGAAAGAGAGATACTGTTAAACTTATGAAAAGGCTAATAGTGCCGAGGCACAACCGATCATAGAAAAAACGTTGTAACATTATAGTAGCAAAATTTGAGATTTTTTATTTGCCTAAGACCCAAACTTTTAAACACAGACATGATAAAACATGGTTAAATACAGGAGCTGATTACAATTCAGTGCAATTGCAACTTTTTAAAGCTGATGACACACTTTTTTTAAATTTGTATGATAAATATGTGTGTGACTGTCAGGAGTGTTGAGGTTTTCAACTCAAAGATCACTATTGATGCCATATTTGGGAGCAGTGTTAATATAGCAAATACCCTGTTACTGTGCTGAACTTTTTTTTCTTACATTAGTGTGATCTGTCAAAACATAAATTGTGACATTATGTTAATATCTTAAACAAACATGATGTGTATGAATGATGCAGGCATCAAGACAAAACAATTACAGTGATACATGTGAGAGAAGGTTATGAATTGATCAGATTGAGTTGCTGACAGGAGAGACAATTATATGTGCTGTATGGGTTTATAAGTGTGTGTGTGTGTGTGTGTGTGTGTGTGTGTGCGTGTGTGTGTGTGTGTGTGTGTGTGTGTGTGGAGGCAGCAGGGATAAAGACACATGTGTTAGTGTGTGTAAGAGTGTGAACAGGGCAACATATGATATACAGTAAAAGAAAGACATTATAAGAGACTGAATAATGATTTTAAACGAGCAGAAAACTATGAACAAAAAAAGAAAATAATTGTAATAACAATAATGACATGTCATTGTAATGACTTCCCATCATCTTTTAGTGTTTGTGACTGATGCACCAGCAATTCAGGTGGTGACTGCTGTGAGTCAAAAAAGGAAATAGGCAGTTACACAATTGAGTCACATTAGGTTGAATACCAATTAGCAGTGTGTGTTAGCTGTTATAACCAATAACCATTTTTATAAGTGGATCTTCAAGGCAAGATAAGTCAACTCACAAGAGGTGTAACTGTGGATGTATGGGTCAAAAAACTACAAAATATATGTTAGGTTTCCCAAACTGTTCTTTTTTATTCCATGGCCACTGCATGTGTGTGACTGTCTCATCCACCCCTTGTGGTTTTTATCTTCAGTTCTTCTCTACAATATCAGCACATTTCATTCATTTCTCCAAATGATGTCTCTCTCTCTCTCTCTCTCTCTCTCTCTCTCTCTCTCTGCCACCATTCAGAATTAGTTTTAATTAAACAGCATAATTGTAATGTAATGTCTCAGTAGGTATGGGGAGTATTTGCCCAAGATGCTTCTTGTTTATAATTATCCTGGGGATTAATCTGGTGTTTTCACCACAGGAGCCTGTTGCTGTTGCGTTGGATGTGGAAGCCAAGTCATTAGATACACAGTCAGTGGGCACCAAACAACAATTGGGTCTCTCCCACTCTTGTCAGCTTAAAAGGGGAGCACGATGAATACTAGCCTTTGCAGCTTATATTTGATGGATATGATCAAGTGTGACCTTAGACAGCAATAGTAGTTTGTTTGTTTGTTTGTTTGTTTTTTTTGTTTGTTTCTTCTTTGCAAGCATACTTATTCACAAGAAGTGCTCAAGACCAAATACACAGAGAAGATAGTAACAAAAAGTGTTGTTTTCTAGGTCTATTCAAATCCATCAGACACAGCTGGGAGATTTGAAGTACACAATGCTTGATACATTACTTATCCAAGAACAAGCAAATGATGGATTGTAGCAAGATGTTCCAAGCCTATTTATAGCTGATATTTAGATTTATGATAGCCAGGTAGCCACGTTTTCAAAGCAAACGGCACACCTAGCTCCATGGCAGACAGGGACAGAGCTGCAGATGTCTGCATGACAAACAAGCAGTGACCCCCTGAGACCCTCATCTCTCAGCCCCTGCTAATTGACTTGTTATTGATCAACTCAAAGACAGTCTGATTTATGGGAAAGAGGACTTGTGGAGACAGCCACCTGGCATGGAGCAGAGTGTTATGAATGTGAGGAGCAGACCCTGGGGGACTAGAGGCTGCAGTTTAGGAGGACATACAGGAGTTTGCAATGCACCAGTGAGCTGACACCTTGTTCTAGGAGGGGGTGTTTTTTCTAATATGATAAAGCCAAACAACATCAGGGAATGTATGTGTATGTGAGCATGGTGGAGGTGTGTGCAGTGGGAGGGATGAGTGGGAATATGGCAGGGGCACTATGGCAGTGTGTTTGGGGAAAGGGGGGTTGAGTGAAGGAGGTGCTGTGTGTCTGTGTTTGTGAGTCTGTGCTGGTAGGCGATACCCAGGAACAAGCTAAATACATGTAAAGTAGTTCTACCAATCCATCCTTGAGAAACTTCACAATCATTACTTGGGTCTCTGTGTGTAAAACAAAGAGACAGACGGATGGAAAGGGAACGAGAGGGAAGGTGTAAAAGGTGAAAGACAGAGAGGGGGGATATAGTAGTGCTCTTGTGTAAAGGAGTTGCACAGGATAACAGGCTTAGCTCAGAGTGGAGAACACAAAAGGGCTTAAGGCTGATTGCAACCTGTGACAAGGAAAGGGAGGAAGAGATCAAGCCTTCCAGGCAAAACTATGTAAGCCAAAGGTCCAAAAAAGACAGCTGACAGGTCGAGTCACACAGCAGCTTAAGGAAAAGTGTCAATAGCAGAAATGGGCAATGAATGAATTGCACAGCAGCACTGGTATCTGGCTCACAGAGAATAAAATGTCAGCATGGTCCACATTTAAATAGACCGACCAAAATTGCTGCATGATATTTCTAAATGTCATGAAGAATGTAAGCATCTTTGTGATTGTATTCAGGGTAAAGAGGGCATTTCACTCTCATATTTCCACCTAGTGTTATGCAATATATTGAGCAATGGGTATGCTAATCTTTAATTACATTTTCATAGCACGTTCAACAGTGTCTTCAGCCTCACCCAACCAATTCCCAGCGAATCGCTTCCCACTGTCCACCTCTTCCATTCCTCATCCGGAGACATGATTTGGTAGATTAATACTCAAAGAGGTAGACTTCAATGCAGAGCTATTCATCAAAGCTACTTGCCAGAACCGACCCCTTAACCCACTACTCAAATCCCCCATCATTCATCTCCCCCTGTCTTTCCCTCTCAAAGTCTCGTTTCCCTTGTCTCTCCTCTCACCCTCACCTCAGGTTTTGTTAATAATCAATTATGTGATTGTTCCAATGAAGTGATTAATTACTGGCTCTCCCTCCCTCTGTACCACAGGTTAGCGTGCTTATAATCACACAGTGACAACCAGGGGACAGCTGAGTTGATGAGTGAGTGATGCTGTCTTGAGGCCTAGTGTGACCCTGTGTGACTCAGCTGCATTTATTGTCGGCTCATCCTGACGGATGGAGCTTTAACAGAGAGCAGAGACGCACCACAACATCACAGCTTCTACAAATAACAGCCCCCACAAGCTACTGACAGCCTGACACCACAATATCTTCCATGTCCAGCTATCCAAATATTCATTTTATTGGGTAGTCTAGTCGTGGGGCCACATTAATTCGTTCAAAGTCTTGCATTATAACTCTCCCTGAGGCGCTGCAGAGTTATTTTGGTTTTGGATTGGTTCCATTCATCTCTTCTGTTCTGGTGAGTCAGACAATATGAAGAACAACTTAAGCTACAGCAACTGCGAGTGTCCATTTTAAGAACCTTTAAAAAAAAAAAATCCTATTACCATACCAAGATAGGCCACATAGAGGGCAATAACATGAAGAAATTGCAGTGAACACATAGTACGACTGTGCTGGAGTTTAAAGTATAGTCCTCTGAAAAGTGAAACCTGCATCTGGGCAGACAATCCAGATGGATGTTGATCCACTCACGGCAAACCAAATGAAATTAAACTCTAAGCTGGATTCAGGAGCACTAGAGTAGAGTGGGGAATCAAGACCAGTGTCTTTAATCAAAATAACTATGCTCTTTAATTCTCTGTTAATTAAATGTAGATTTCCCTGACTGAGGAGCAGCCCCCTTGATGCCAAGGGACCTCCAGTCACATAAAAAGCCACTCACTGGATTTGTCTTGTGTTTAACCATGTATTAGTCCTCTTTTCCTAAACTGTCTGGTGCTGGTTTACACAGAAGGTCTGTCAGCTGAGGGATAGTAGCATGTAAACAACAACGATTTCAACCATTCAGCATCCTTGAAGGGACCATTTCTTTGCAAGTTGTTAAACACCAAAATAAGTCGGTTACATTCGTACAGTTCTCAAATGAAATGAGAGTAATAGTGAATTCCAACCACTAAATTTCACTCTATTTGTCTCTTGAGTAGCCATTTGCACTCTTTCCCCTTCCCCACTGCCTCACTCAGTCCCTCTCCATCAATGTAATGAGCAAATCATGACCACTAGGGAGAGATGTAGAGGGAAAAATTGGTCCCATTATGTGTCAAGGAGTGTAAAAAGAGCAGTGATGTTGTCTGTCAACTCTAACCCCCAACTGTCCCTGGTCTTAACTTCCCACCAAACACGAAGAGCTCTTTTCCCACACGTAGATCTGCTTATTACTTCTCTGTCTTTTAACTACAATGTCCGTTATAGGAAATGCCAGGACAACCGTGCCCTTTTCTGCACCGTCTCTGCCAGAGTTCAGACAAGGGAACAATGGACACAGTAACACACGCCGATTCAAGGCTGATTTAGAGTGACTGCTCTTAAACCCGACTTATAGAGTACAGTAATTATAGAAGGAGAAGGGAGGGGCTGTGAAAGATGCTGTGGATAGGTGGGGGCTTGGGGAGGGAGGTTGTCATTTGGCAGCTAGTCCAGTTGGAGAGAGAAATTACTACTGGAGCCAGAACCTGGCTGTTGGAGCATTTTTCAACCAGTCATCGCAATGATTCACACGATCCAGTGGGGAGCCCTTATTTAGCCACACTGTTCTCTCACAGCAACCTGCTGGTGGCGAGGATGATGACAGCTATGGGCTTTATGAGCACAGGAGCAGACATATACAGTAATTGTTTGAGAACAATAGTGAATTCACAGAGTTATCTGCAGTCTGTGGATCGGACTACATTGAGCAGGAATCGAGCAGTTGAGCCTAACTCAATGGCATATGGTGTTTGTTCACTGCAGCAGAACTCAGAGATGCCTCAGGAAGGGGCCGACACAGTCCCTGTAGTTGGAGGGGAGAGTAACTAGAACTGAATACATAAAGATCACAAATAAATACACCATTCACCTGCTCAGCAAGTGCTTTGGGACCGGGTAGATCCGAAGGCATTGATGCAGTTTTGCATTTGCTGGTCTGCCTGTACAAGCAAGTATAACTGTTTCTGCATAAGCAAATGAATTCCTAAATGAATAGGGAATAAGGAATAGAGGCAAGGGAGGCCTGTGACGGCCTTCTCATAATAACAATGATAAAAATGCTATTCTTCTATTCATACTCCCCTCACTCTTCCTTTACCAACTTTCCCTTTCAGCTCCCGCGGGAGGCACATCATTTTAATATACACAGGTTTTCATCCCTTCCCTTTTTTGTGAGACCTGCAGCAGAGACAGAGACAGCGAGAGGGAGAGAGACGGGGACTGTTTATTCAGTCAGATGGTCTAACGTGTGTGGAATAGATTTGAGCTGAAGAGGAAGCTGCCTACACAATGGCAGCTGGCATCAGTGAGTGAGTGAATGATGCTGTGTCCAAAATCACTCCCTCGTTCACTCATTCACTTTACTCAGTAGAGCAGCAGTAAATGAAGATTTTGGACACATCCTCATCACAGATAGTTGTAGTGTTGCATAATGGCAATGACACATCTATTAAAGGGACACATTGCACTGTGATATATCTGGCAACTGGAATAAGAGTCTACAGCCATGCTAGTGGCTTTGTGAGGCTGTACTTAAGCATGCTAACATGCTGACAATGACAATGCTAACGTGCTAATGTTTAGCAGACATAGTTTTTTACCATGTTCACAGTCATATTTCAGTGTGTTAGCATGCTAACATTTGTTAATCAGCACTAAACACAAAGGGTAGCTGAGGCTGATTGAATTGTCATTAGTTTTGCAGGTATTAAGCCATAAACCAAAGTATTGCATAATTTTGAAAACATGATAGTGCTAGATGAAAAATCGGGGGATCACTAAATATATTACATTTTATTCAGACATGAATGCCTGTAGCCTACCAGATTCACAGCAATCCCATCAACAGTGGGATGGAACCATGGATGTTTGGTACCAATGTAACAAGTAGATGTTGAGATATCTCACAGGAGTGAACTTTGACTTGACGCTATATAAAAAGTCAGGTGATAACTAAAGTCATTACGATTCTGTGGAACATGAATGTCTGTAGAAAATTCCATGCCAATCCATTCAATAGAGATGTTTCTGTCTGGTGGTGAAGTGGTGGACCGACATTGACATCCATTGAGTCACATCGTTAGCGTGGCTAAAAAGTAGTGTACGTGCTATAAAAACAACACAATCTGCTCCATGTGAGGACTACATTTTGCACTTAGAATTCAAATCAAAGCAGTACATTAGGTTGCAAAAAAGGAGTGATTTTGGACACAGCGTGAGTGAGATTTTGCCTATGTGTGTACTCATTTTCACAGATCTCCCCATTTCATTTTTGAGATTATTCACCCATGAAAAATTATTTTCCCAAGATGGCTACAGCCATGTCTCCATGTCTGTCTTTTATACTCTTCTTTCCACAGCCTCCTCTCGCTTCACTTCCTCGTGCCATTCACTGTCATTGTGAAAAGGTGTGTGTGACTCCACTAGTAGAGCAGAGCCCATTATCGTAAATAGGCCAATAAGTAACTTCACACAACGTGTCTCCAAAGCAAGCACACTCTATATGCAAAGCAGAGGCACACTGTTAAAGAAACTGGCGCCAAGTGATTATATTTGTAATTTAATTTCCTTGGTCACACAGAGATAAGAGAAGGGAGCGGCTACAGTTGGCCAGGGATGAATAGAGTGACGAGAATGGGACTACAGCTTCATTGTCTGGACTGAGATGTCCAAGACGACACCACTTACGGAACAAGGGTAATGGCGGGGCAGATATGGTACATACACCGGGACTCACAAGCCTAAACTCAAAGACACAAAAACATCGTTAGTACCAGAGACAGCAGAGAGTTCTACAATACAAAAACACACTGCACTCTCAAGTCGAATGGATGAATGTAAGTGCAAGGTAATCAAGAAACTCTTTTCACGAGATGGAAGCTCTGTCTCTCCACTTTCCGTCTGTCTCTTTCGCACTCAGTTCTGCTGGGCAAATGTAATCAGAAGAGGTGGTCTGGGTGGGATGTCAGTCACAAAGAGCAATGGCTCATTGTAGATTCTACAGGTGAGATGAACTGGGTCCCTGCAAGAAAGACGGCTGAAGGACATAAGGTGTACATCCACTCTCTGTCTCCCTCCCTCTGTGTGCTTTTTCTGTGATTATAGGACTGCAGACATCAGATTTCCTGACTTTTCCATTTTCAAGGAGCGTCCACTTATACTGATGACAGCGCAGTGGAGGGCACAATACTGCAGTGGTCAAACTCTGATTTTGACTACATCCGAACATTCAGGGCTGTAGAGAGCTGGTGGTGAGCAAAATCTAACACCACTCATTGCTGTACAGAATTCAGGGACAGTGTGAAACTATTTTGTGACATATCAAATCTTCTCTCCCTCTTTGTTCTCTGTTCTCTCCTCCTCTCATCTTTATGTCTGTTTCTCCCCTGCTGTCTTGTCTTTTCTCTGTGTCTTCACTTTGAAGCCAACAGCATTAACCTGTCAGGAAAGTTACAAATGTTCTGAGTGAATTATGTAAACTACAGAGAAATAAAACCGCAAAAAGCTATGGAGTTCTTGCTTTATTTCATAATTCATCACGCTCCCAGATCGAGCCAAATAAAACTTGACTTATTAAATAGTCCGGCACATCCTGGCTCAAAGTCTTCTGAAATATGCTTGATAACATTAATCACACTTTGTCTTGCTTACAAATAAAAATCAAACACACACACATATGCATACATGCACATATTTTTTTGTGATTTCATTACTCATCAAATGGGAGCAGTGTCTCTCACTTTTCACCAGATTTCATTGCAAGATTCAAAACAATACATGTTACACCAGCACCACCAAAAGGTAAAGTATAAAACAACAGTTTTCTTCAACAGCTCTTCTTTCTCACTTTTTCTTCCCTTCCAAAATACAAACTCATGGCGCTTAAAACTAGATTAAGGATGCCTCGCCTTGGCAGCCAGCAAGTTTATTTATTTATCTCAATGAACACAACCACAGAGACACAGGAGAGAAGAGAAACAGACGCTTTATACTGGGGGAATGGATAGTGGCAGTGCAGCATAATTAGTAGGACATGGCTGCATAATTGGTCTTTAATTGATATGAAGAGCAGTAGTTTAATCCAGGTTGTGTTACACACATGCTGCCGGCTGCAGGCCGGAAACGCTGGCGACTGGCTCAATCTTGGTGCCATGTTCTGATTGATGTCTCTGTAGCAAATGCCCTTCAACAATCAGTACCCACAATCTCTCTGTGTCTATCAGGCCACCTGCCTATCTGTGTATAACATCTTCTACTATTCATCTGTCATCTCTTCCTTTGTGCCTAAACGTCTCACTATCTCTTTCTTTCCATCTCCACATTGATTTGGCCTGTCTTTCTCTGAAGGCATTCTCAACCTTTGGACTGTTACTCTCGGTGAGGTGAAAGAGCAGCATTTGTGGTGGTGGAAGGTGAAAAGTGGAGGGTTTGTTCATGAGACACTGGCAGCCATAAAAGAGTGCATGCTTTCTTTCAATAGCCCAGACTGCACCCACCGGGGGAAAGGAAGGCAAGTTAGATGAAAAGGAAATCAAAAAAAGAAAAGTACTCTACTTTTATTTACAAAAGAATGTGAGTTACCTGCTCTCTCAATTTAGCAAATTAGGTTAGAAGAGGTTTCTTCTAAAAATGAGAAGTGAACTAAAATAACTGCTGAGAGGTACAGCTGGATACAAGAGGTCAACACACAGTGAATTGAGTGGATTTAATGTTTGGATGGGAACGCTCTTCAGAACAATTCTGTTCATGGATCGCATGCTGATGCAAGACGACCTTCAAGGACATTCTCCTCATTTACACAGCAATTAAGCACTACCCTGTTGGTAAATTGAAAAAGAGACAAAAATCCTCTGTGGATTTAATAACAAACTCATTATCAGGGCCCAACAGGGCGGAACTGCCTTTTAATTAGAGCAACACCTGATTAACGCCCAATTAACAGAGCCAGAGCCACTTAATTCTCCCCCACTTTGGCAGGTTGAGAACATAAACATAAGCAGTCCAGCATCTGAGTGCTTCCTCTCCTCCTGGGAATGTGTGAGAGAAAAGTAAATAACGGCATTGGAGGCAGTCTGTTGTCTGGTGGTCCAAATGCTCTGCAGAGCTGGAAACCGTATGGTGGAAATGCACGAGACAGATGTGGGACTGGCTGGCAAAAACTTTGCTTCACTAGCAGACTGGGTGGATGTAGGACAACTGTCCAAGTATTGAGCCATCATGCTCATGTCACAACATATGAGCTCTCGTACCTTTTAAAACTTTTATTTGGCTGTGGATGGGATTAGACAGCACATGATCAGCATAAGAAAACTAAGCTAAATGAACATACTGTACATTTTGGAATCCATATGATTGCTAATTACTAATAAAATGATGTATGAAAAAAAGAGTATGACCACAGATTTCTGTGCTATTTATTACTCATCATCAGCAAACAAGACATATTTTATAGAAAACAATGAGGGAACAAAATGTGTATTTGCCAGTAGTATTTGACAATAATTACAATGTCCCTATATGTCATATAGTAAAGCATGTAGTTCACCTTTCAACAAATAAAATAAAACATTTAAAAATAACCTTTTTCTTTTTAGACTGTTAAAAGTGTCACATGGTCATCACAAGATGGCACTATTTTAACATCCATCCACTATATTGCAGTACCTACTGACATTTTCAGATAAATTTAGTGAAAGTTTTGTGAGAGTGTTGTGTTTACATAAATTCAAGTGAAACCCGCCCACAGCTGGATCTCTCCCTGGCCTTTTGAACTTCAAAACTTTGCAAACATTCATGTACACATCACTTTGTCAGAGAACAGCCCTCATCTTAAATTCGGTGCATCGTTTCTAAAGTCATTATTGATCGTCCTTAGTGTTTTTTTATTTTATTTCAGTCCATACTGGAGCCTTCAGTCCCACTGACTTTCAGGATTTAGCATCTCTAGCCAAAACTTAACTCCAAACACAGTTAATCAATATTCAGTCTAGTTGTACAGATTTATAAAGCAGCGAGGAATTGCTGGTTTCTCATTGAATCTGTGTGCATTAATGTGTAACGTACACATTCACATTCATTTAGTCTGTCATGTCCATATTTCTGCACTCCACTCAAGGTGTTGACATATACCTCTGTGGAGCCTTGTAGCTTTTGCTGTAACCAGGGTGATAACTATCGCTGAAAGGCCGTTTAGCTGCCTTAAGTTGAGAAGAAATCTGCCACGACTCCATAGCCTTCTCTATGTCTGGAAGGATGTCTGGCACAACAGCTTGTTCAGCTATAAAGACTATCATCTCCACAACCAACAGCAGGACCCATCCTAAAGCCCCTACCCAATAGGAAGAGCCGAGGCTGGAGAAATCTTCATGGATTTCTTCCTGGTGCTGATAGGTGAAAACAGACCAGCTGAGGAGGAAAAAGAAACCTGTAGACAGAAGAGAAGGACGAGTCAAATCAAGTATCATTGCTAAGAAAAGAAAAAAATCATTAAGGTCAATTATCACATGCCTGGAGCTTTAGAAAAGACGTTGTATGATAATGAACTGCAAATCCAAGGAAGTAAAAAGTCTCTTTAAAGAACTGCTGCCCTGCAGGGTATGTAAATGTGTACTACATAAAAGAATTTCTGGAGGTGTGGGTTTGACATGAACAACGCAAACCAAAAGGCTATTTGGAGGTTAATTGTAAATTAGGCTGATTTCTACTTCTTTACTCTGAATGTATATATTATTTTAAAACACAACGGTGTAATTATCAATCAAAGTGAAACACAAAACCATGGTGTGTGGCTCAGGCAAACACATTTCACACATTTTGAGCAGTGCAGTGGTGCTACCTGTAGAGGCCATGGTAAGCAGCAGCACTGTGGAGGGGTAGAGCGTCTGTCCTGCCATAAGGAGAGAGCGAGTGTTGGAGTAGGAGCGCACCGTCTGAGATGTCCAGCAGAGGGCAAACACCATACACAGAGCACCAGTGCTGACAGCCATCAGGAAGGAAAGAACTCCAAACACTCTCTCTGCCTCCAGGGCTGGAAGACACATACACACAGTCCAACATGAGAAAGGTAAACTAGACTAAGTATCAGTTGATTTTGCCACAGTAACACTGAGTTGACTATAAATAGTCAACATGATGAAGTGAAACACGATGACCTACTCCTATGGGTGCCCTGACAACATGCCCCTGCCTAAAACTGAAACCAGAAGAGTAAAAAAGAGTTCATGTACTTTTTAAGTGGTTTTCATGCACATGGCACTAATGACAGACACATTAGATTCATTGTGAAAGTGTGTTTGTACAATTAAAGTGAGGCATTACACAAAACATCTATTGCACGTCGTTCTGTCCCAGGAGAGGGATCGCTCCCCTGCTGCTCTTACTGGGGTTTCTTTAATTTTCCCCTTGTTGAAAAGGATTTTTTGGGGGGGAGTTTTTAATGATTTAAGGATAAACACTTATAATCTTGAATAGTGGGTTATGTGAATAAAACTGACTTGATTTGATGCACTGGATACAACAAACACTGACAGAGGAAAATGTATTTTTGTTAAAAATGTTAAAAATGATTTTTTACTGGTGATATTTAGTTTATTCCTGGCATGAGGAACAATATAGGTTAACCAATTTGAGCTAGCATAGTCTATCATTTCTGAGTTACATCACTGTACCTACTCATTTATAACTCTTGTTTTATGGTATCTTATTTTTTCTAATTTATAATGAAATACTGTTTTCATAGTTTTACAATAGTTTCTAACACTACATAAAATTATTTCTGAAAGTGTTTGCATATAAAAAATGTTAGTGGAATATGACTTTTTTCAGTTAACAATTACAAGAAACAAAATGCCACTAGTAAAGACTACTTTTCAGCTGACTAACATTTCAGCACATTTGCCTTCAGCCAAGTGTGTGCTTCAGCAAATACAAAGAATGCTCTTCTCTCAAGTTCAAACTTGCCTACTTCTACTGAGAACCTCGTCTGCAACCCAGTTTATTTTCAAATGTTTCTCCTGACATTGATCCCCTCTGGAGAATGTAAAAAAGTCTCCCTGAGGCTGATCTCTATAGCAGAACCAGAGCCTTATCAACACAGCCTAGCAAAGACATGTTTATACCTCCTAAAATATGCGGCTCTGCCTCTTACATTTTATTCAACATCCTTTGACCTAACTGAATGACTTTAGACGGATGACAAATTTGATTTGTTGACTGCAGAAAAATATCAGAGGTGAATGTGGCTTGTTGCTCACCGTTGAAGATAGTTCCATCTTTATGATTTGTCTGGTCACTTTTGGTGTTATTCCACTCTGTCCAGAGTCCCCTCTCCTTCAGCCAGAAAGGGGTCCAGACTGCGTAGCACACACACAGGCAACCTGTCAACCCCACACAGGACTGTGAAAACCTGAAGCGGCTGATGGAGTCCTCCAGATCCAGCAACTTCATATTTCTTCACCACTGAGAGAGAGCGGCAGGGGAAACAGAAGAGACAGGAGGGAAAAGAAGTGTAATTATTGAGTATTTTAAAGTTGAGTAACAGCATAATTATCAGCTTTAAGAATGTAGAATTGTAGGTAAAGTACGATCATACCTTTGTTGTTGCAGAGAACAAAAAGGTGTCAGGAACAAAGCTGTGAAGTTCTGTGTACAAGAACAAGAACAAAGTTTAGACTATACAAGATCTAGTTGTCTAAGCTGTACAAATACTACTGTACAAACACTTTGAATTACTTGAGCTTCTCATGACCACATGCCCTCACTCGCAGATCAAACCCCTGTGTTGCTCCGCCTCTGCTGCAATGGAAACTCCCCCAGCCAGCAGTTAAATTTCCCCATTAATTCTCCACTGTGACCCACCAGGTCACACTGTAGAGAAAGTGAAAGCACCAACAACGGCCACTGAACATTTAAGGGAAGCAGACGTTTGTGTGGCTAACACTAAGTAACAAGGAATGAAGAATAACTTAACATTAAAAGGAAGTTTAAAAAGTAAAAAATGATTTGATACTCTTTAACAGCAATATACCACCCAGACATTTGTTTGTGTCAAATGCATACTGCGTGGGGGACGTCAGCATGTGACAACACATTTAAGGAAATCCCACTCTCACTTTATTACAGTGGTGTTGATGTGTTGTGGTTGATGGTGTCTTCAAGCTCAGATGTCGCTACTCTTCGTCACATAACTACCACCCCCTTTGCTTTCCTTTGTTGTAACGGAACGGCGCCCACAGCCCACCCCAAACCAATTTTTTTTTTTAAACGTCACACTGAAATGCCTTCAGAGTATGTTTCCTACAAAATGCTTTTTTAAGACAAATAAAGACATAATCCATTCCTTTATTCACAGATCATTAACTTTACAGAAAGTACAACTGATAAAATAAAGTGCAAATGACCAAATACTATAGATGTACAGATCAGATACATTAAATGTTTAAGAATAGAACATGACTGATTTTGGTTGATTTACATTTGGCATTCACTTAGAATTTGAGTAAATAAATATAAATATTTTGAGTCTGGATTACAAAAAAGCAAGGCTGTCTCCCAAAAATAAGGCCTCAAGATGCAGATAGAAAAGTCCTCTGTCCTGTCATTCCATCCTGGCCTTGCCTGCATTACATTTCTTCTTCTCTCCTCTTTAGCCTGCTCTCAGTTAATGTTTCATCTTCATTCAGAAATAAGCCTCAGATAGATTTGACCTTGGCTCAGGTGTTTGTGTCAGGGAGTAAAAAGGGCGCTAAAGTACTGCCTCTTGAAATTTGGCAGCTACATTTGTTCCTGTTTATCCTAAGCTTACTTTCTGGCTCTTTGCAGCAGGGCCTTGAATACATCAAGAATCTCTGGGTCCTCCCCGGCAGACAGCTCTGGAGTGTTTTTCTCCAGCCAATCAGAAGAGTGTATCTGGTGCCTGAGAGTACCAATGAGAGAGTCGAGACCCTCTGTGGGCTTTGATGCTTGGCAGTCCAGCAACACAAACTCCTCAGTGGCCAGCGAGCCTGTGTCAGGGACAGGGCTATCCTTCTCCTTCAGCTGGTCGGATGACTTGCTCTGGGGTGATGATGTTGAATTGACAATTGCAGCATTGTCCGAGTCTGCACTGTCCTCTTTCAATGATTTCTTGCTCTCCTTACTGGCTTCTTTGATAGAGTGTGAATCGGGGCCGCTGCTTTTTTCTTCATTTGCTTTCAAAGCCTCCTTAATTCGCTTCAGGCCTGAAATAACACAAAACAGGAACAGAACAAGTCAGGTACTATTATTCAATCAATACTTAGTTTAAGAGACAAAGCAGGAGATGAGCTGGAATAACACATTGACTGAATAAATGAAATAATAGATCCAATCAATGCCGGGTTAAAGGCAGAAAATGGGAATTAGAAGGAGCAACATAACACACTATTTAAAAACTTGAAAAGTAGATATCAACTTTTCAACACATAATAAAAGACAGAGAGAAGCTGAATAAGTGAGTGGGCATCAAAATGTAATCTGATTGATTAAATGAAGGAAATAGTATGCAGACTGACTGACCAAGCTGAAGGTGGTGCTGTTGGTGTGCGAATACAATGCGGAACCAGCCGGGTGTGGAGCAGGAGAAGGCCTGACCACAGCTCAACACCACCTTGTGTCTGAGGAAACACCTCCACAGAGACAACTCATCCTCAAACGACGACTCTCTGAGGTACTAACAAAATAGAGAGACAGTGGTGACACATCAAGCCTACGGGAATACACACACACACACACACACACACGTTTTCAAGAAATAACCATGTGGAGGTTTTTGCATCACACTTAAATATGCACAAGTAAAAACTGAAATATCAGCCTCCACATCTTAGCTTGACTTGGATTTTAGTACCTTTCTGAGGTCAGTCCAGACATACAGAGCAGCAGGCCTGTCCAAGTAGGGGATGCCCATACTCTGCAGCTCTCCTGTTAGGTATCTGTGAGCAGCCTTCAGTCTGCATCTGTTCTCCGGCAAAAACTCCTCGCTGATCCACTCTAGAACATCAGAGTGTGAAGTGACAATAGATTTGTGTAAATTTTATCTTACAAGTCTTTGTATGATGATTTGCTCCTGCCATATCAGAGGAAGTCTAAAAGGGGGATATCTCTCAGAAGCAGGGGAACCGTTAGCAAGCACATTGTTGAATTGTTGAAAAGCTCCCTTCTTAAATAATCTGCTGTTATGAATATAAACTCAAACATACAACTGGTTGCTTTGAGCTGATTCTATTGGTGTGAATTTTGACTGGTCTTTACCAAAAGAGGGTTGATGTGAGGATTATTTTCCCAATACATTGTGTTTGCAAAAGCACATGTGAAGCTTGGATCCATACCTCTGTCCTGAAGCAGTTGTGCTACCTGGTGTTGGGTGGTTCCAGAGATACCGTGGAATGAGCCCAGCTGGGCCAAAGCCTCCACGAGGTCTCTGTTCTCTGTATACAGAGTGCCTATTCTGATTCCTGCCATTGCAAAGTCCTAGAAATGACAAGATGAACTAATGAAAAAGGAACTGTGGAAGCAAACACCCACTTTAAGAAACCTGAGATTTCACTGTACTGTCGGTAGAGATGTAAAAAGTCTAACAGTCTCACACTCTCATAGGGCTCAGCACGCTACGTACCTTGCTCATCCCCCACATTACATGTGTCCTCTGTGGGTCGGGCAAACTGAAATAAGAGCACGTCATTAGCGGTTAAGAGGCTGTCTTCAGCCACAATTGTTATGATAAAGGGTCTAATAGAGTAATCGTGCAGAGGTTAGGTTCATGCAGTACCTGTCTATACTGAGGACACTGTGAAAGGTGACAGATTCATCAAAGACCGTCAGCATGTACACTTCATCTACGACAGCATGGAGCTCATTTCTAAAGCAGGAAGAGATAAAAGCAATATAAATATATACACTGCAGCATTAATAAACCTTGGATTTATTTTGTTGATCATTGTTTATGACAAAGAAAATGTAAAATTGCTCCTTCAATATCCTTGGTCAGTGTAAAAGCACTGTGGTTTATGGTTGCAACAGCTCAGTGCCTGCAAGGGGCTATGGAAGGAATTGCTCTGGAAAGATCATTTAGAAAACAATAGATGGTGCAGGAGACTCCTTGGCACAAAGCTGCACTTGACAATATGCTGATGGTTAAGAGAGGTGATAAAACACCATTAAGTGCGCTTGATATTCCACGCACGGGACAGAGCTCTCGGCCGTAAAATAGGAGTTCACAGTAGGAACTGTATGCAGGGCCATGGCCATGTGCTTAAAGGAGCCACAAGACTGCTGGGAGTGCAGTGTTAGGACACAGTGTGGGATAATAGTGAGGCAAACATACCTTTTGGCAAACTCCAAGAAGGCAATCATCTCCTTCAGGGTGTAGATCTCAGCCAAAGGGTTGTGGGGGTTCATCAATATAACAGCTCGGATAATCAACCCCTAAATGAGATGGACACTTTCTGAGTAAATATAAAGTAATGTATAAAATTGAAATCAAATCACAGAGAAAAATAGAGCATCCGAGGCGCTTATCTAAATCAAGAACTTTGCCTGAGTATTTTTGGAGTGGTTCGTCTTTAATATCCATTAAGGGCAAATGCATGGGGAAAAAATGCATTCATACATTACCTCTTGTTTAGCCCTTTTCAGACCGTCTTCTAGTTTGGCTACAGTGAGGTGGAAGGGTCGATCGTCTTTGCCATCCGCCTGTAAACAAAAAAAGAACAAGGGGAATGAGGAAAAATACAGCTGACAATGCACCTTGCTGCATAACGCCACATGATGCACTTAAATTTGAATGCAATGTCCAAAGTCCATAAAAACTGGAGTTATATTGAATGTATCGTATGTACAATTAGTACGGCACAATAAGGATGCTTTAAACACAAACAGTAAGCAGTGCAAGTAAATCCGGCTGTGTATCCTTACCTCACAGTCAAGAGGAACATGATAGAGTTTGACGTCACTATACAAATGTAGATCCTCAGTGATAACACCGTAGAAAGGAGTAGGAATGAGAATGGCTTCTACAACGTGAAAAACAAAATGACATTATGACTAAATAAAAAAACACTGTCACAGTACATTGTCTCCTTGCAAATCATCACTATGAACGACTCCTTGTGTATAAACACACCAACCTACCATACATGTTTATTAGTTATAGACAAATTCTTAATGGCTCACTATTTAGGTCATTTGTGGCCCTTTTTATTGCCAATTTGGACACTAACTCTCAAATTAGTTAGAAATTTGCTCGTTCTAAATTTTGGCAGGCATATTTGCACACATTAATCGTCAACCATAAAAGTCATCCAAGTTTGTAGTAAATAGATGGACATGGGCTGCTTTTTAGGCATAGGATTTTAATATTGAGGCAGTTATTGAGCAAAACGAATAGAATAGCACAAAAGAATAAGCAATTTATGTAGCCGCCTAAATAATTTAGCAATAGTGTTACGCTTAAATGGGTATGCTAACATCCCCGATTTCTGTTATATTTTATACGATATTCATTTTTAATACTAAACAGGCACACACAGAAACTTGGCCAGATTTCCTGTTGCTATTGTACACATATTTATATTCATACAGATAGATATGGATGTATTGTGTGTGTATGCCAATGCATTCTGAACCTACCTTTAGGGTCACAAATTACTGCAGCAATACATGAGAAGAGGGAACCACAGCCATTCATCACCACAACCTGAACACACACACACACACACACACACACACACACACACACACACACACACATCCACTGTGTTATGAAAGACCCAATTAAGGCACAGAAGAAGGCTGGATAAATGCACTACAAATTCATGCACCGCCATTCATTACATCTGCAAATTAAGTTGGTTGCCCCAAAAAAGCGACGTTAGTTCAATTGTAGCATTTGGCATCTTTATAATCATTACAGAGTTAATCAAAATGAGTAAACTGAATACACTGGTTTCATTTTTGAGAATGAATGGCTATAATTCTTCTTCTCTAGTGTCCTTTGTAACACATTTAAAGGCTTATTTGTCAGTAATTACATAATTTACAGGCCATCTGTATCGGTCATTGGAAGGGTACCTTCTTTACACAAATCAGAGCAATCCATATGAACAAGTTACACAAGAACAAAACACAGAAAAATAAATGTCATGTGGTGGAAAATGTATTTAAATAGTTTCTTTAAAACAGTAGTAACAGCACAATGTAGCAATACTTCATTAAAAGTAAAAGTCCTGCGGTCCATTTTTTAGATTAGATTATTAGATGTAACATGTAATTTAGAGTCAAAAGTGCAACAAGTCAATCTGAAGAATGGTTCCTTTAACAACTTTTAATTAATGCACTTGTGTAAATTACTGCTGTAGGTGGTTCCGGTGGCACTACAGTAATTGTATTTTTAACCTTTTGTACAGCATGTTGTGTGTGCGCACAGTACCCATTATCCACAGATCTAATATAAATGTTGTAGAAAAGTGCAATACTTTCCTCTCACACGCTGTGAAAAGGAACTGTAGTCTTGCAAAATGTAAATACAATTAAGTGCAAGAACCTGACAACTGTGCTTAGTGTACATACAGTGTATGCGTATTGTTACATTATGACCTCTGCTATCTATATGCTTTCCACAGACTCATTTTTCAAGGTAGAAGTATTAATTGCCATTCTCTCCATAAAGAGTATTTAAAATCATATATAGCGTCGCAGTTGCCTTGCACATACTGTTCATGTTACTTATGTTACATTCCAGCATTAAAAGGCAATAACTGTCACTCACATTGTCAGCTTTCAGTGGGTTTGGAGAACAGCAGTAGTGAGTCAGGAACTTTGCAACCTCCTCTCTCAGGCTGAAAGAGAGCAACATGCAAAGGTTGTAAGAGGTTAATGTTTACTTTATACGGCCTTGTTAAAATTCATCTTTACTAGGAGCCACATGACAAATGTGCTTCTCATTTAAAATGAGAATAGAAATTCCACGTACAATGTGTGTCCCCTCCAGTCTGAATACTGCAACAAGGACGGGTCAGCGTGTAGCATGTCTGGCTTGGTCAGCTGCAGCAGAAAGGAAAACGAAATTCATTTGTGAATGCAGGCAGAATCATTTAGAAAAATGTTAAGTGGATCAAATTACAACATTACATCATTATTACCAGGATGTGATTGCGTTGTTAATCTTACCCGTTTATGAAGAAGATCATAGGATAGTTTGTTCTCGCTGGTACCCATGTTGATTATACCCTGGGAGTGAGAAAAAGAGGATAATCTTATAAACACATCAGAGCTGTCTGACAGCTGTAACAGGGATTTAGTACATGACACAGACTCACATCAGGGTTATCTGTGTCATGGTGTTTGTCCATCCCATACTGGGCATAGCCCTCCTGGAGAATGCCTTGGTGCTGTCGGATGCTGTTACCGCGGTTGGACAGGTACATGCTAGAGCCGGGAGTTTCTGCAACTCTCAGTGTTGCCAAGACATTCTGAAACATGTTGCAGGCCTTGACAGATGTGGGCGATGTTGACTTTGTTGCCTGCTGAGTGGAGACAGCCTGTGCTGTGGGAGCTTCTGAAGGTGGCTGAGATAAAGAAGACGAGACAGAGGGAGCAGCTGTGGTCACCAGTGAAGCTGACAGATGAGCCAGGGGTGAGAAGGAGGGGTCAGTCTGTGTTGTCGCCGCAGTCGGTGCACCCTGTCTGACAGCAACCAATGCCCCAGTGAGCATGCTGAACAGGCGGAGCTCGTGCTGGCGCTCCTGTTCCGCCCTCCTCTCCTCCCGCTGGTCCCTGCGCTCCTCAGCCTGCAGCTCTCTCTCCAGCCGAGCCTCCTCCAGGGAGAGGAGGCGCTCCTCTGCTGACTGCTGCCAGTTCAGGAAGCTGGCCAGGGCATTATCAAGGCGCCCCTGACCGCCACACCTATCACCCCCATGACCCCATGATGTTTTGCCACCCCTGCGACGTTTCCTCTGCCTCACAGAGGTTGGGGGGTGAGAGCCTTCCTTATTGGGCCGCTCAGATGTGTCCCGTAGCACAGGGCCACCAGCAGCCTGGGTGGCCCCCGTGGCAGAGCTGGCAATGTTCAAGTCACTAAAACCTGGGGATATGAAAAAGAGAAACAACTTTTCAACTACCTATCACTTTCTAGCCTTGTGTTTATAATAGTAATAGTGATAATAATAGTATTTGGATTAATAACCTGAAGGTGAGATTCGTGTATTGGTTGAGCTCTCTCCTCGACCTAAAGTGTCCTCTGGTCCCAGCAGGGACTGCCCGTCAGTTTCCTGGTCATCTCCAGATCCATAGTACATCTCTGGGGGTGCAACTCCTGAGTTCAGCATGCTCTCCTCAACATCTTCACATTTAATGTCCAGTGGATCTTCAGATTTCGGAGGCTGACCAAACAGAAACCCACCCGAAGTAGTAGGACCAAAGGAGCCTGCTGGAAGTCCTCCTTGCACGTATGCGTCAGACCCAGTCTGGCTCTGAAACACCTGTTGAGCTATGACAGCCCCGCCCAGGGAGGAGTAGGTAATGGCCGGTCGGTTAGCCAGCACCCTGTCCATCACATCATAGAATTTCCAAGACCTCATTTTGTAGTTGTCCTTAATACGGCGGTACTCCAGCTTCATCTTTTTGATCTTCTCCCTGCACTGGTCACCGGTGCGGTAGATGCCCTTGTCGCGCAAGATGTGGGCTATGCGGTCAAATACACGCTGGTTGCGCAACGAACTCTCCAATTCAATCTGGACCGACTCGTCGGACCACAGCTGGAGCAGTTCCACTATCTCCGGGTCGGTCCAGTTGCTGCCTCGCTCGTGCCTCCTGCCGCGGAAGTCCATCTAAGCTACAGGACGAGGGGACAAAATGAAGAAAAAATTAGCCACCTACCTGTCACCCAAACTTAAGGAACAAGGAGAAACGACGGGGCTTAAAGTGGTCACATGTAGTCTTAATGTCCATAATTGTAAGTGTAAACAGTAAATACGTGCACGTTATTTAACCCACTTGTGTTCTCTCACCGTAAATCAAAAGTGCAGCTCGTCGAAGACAGATTGTTGTGGAGCTGTCAAAAAGATGTGTCTTCCACGTAACGTTAGGTCGACACATGTCACGGCTGGCTAACCCGGTTTGGACTGGTTTGGAATGGCAAAGCTTTGTCCGTCCCGTGCTAAGATGCATCATTCATTCTTAACAGCAAATTTGTCATAACTTGGTGAAATGGGGAATAGGCGCGTTAAAACATATCTACATCCGGGTTGACGGCACATGCGTGCTGTCCTTATTCCGGGATAACTTTGGTCCGTGTTAAAAGGGGAGCTGCTGAATGCGGGCTGGATTTCACTTATACCAGGCTGTAGCGGGTAGACACAACCATGCGAGTCAGAGCTTTGTGTTATGGCCCCCTCTACCGTACGATGTGCTGTTTTATCCACGTGTGTAGGTTCAATAGATATCCACAAGATGGCGGTCACACACAACGGTACAAATCAAGCTAGCTGGAAAACAGGATGCGTGTTTTGTATTTAGGCGTTGCCCGGAATCCCTTTGTAACGATAAAATAACCACGACAGCGGTTGAAAACAACACAAAACACGTTTGTCTTACAGTTATGAAAGCATTAATCGAGGTTTTGTCATTACAAATCATTGCCTTGTATAAATTTATACTTTTTACTGTTATATATCATTAATTTAAAACGTATATGATGCCACACATTAATTTATTTCGCCTGCCAAAGAAGGAGAACTGTTTACATAGAACAAAAATGGGTGCACGTGACCTTAGGTAAGTTTACTCCTGCTTTTGGCTTTATAAAAACGTTGACCCGCCCCGTTCAACGACCATGGTGTTACGAATCAAGCACACGCTGTAGTCCAATCGGCTCTAAAAGTGACGTATTTCCTGGAGAAGAGGGTTTGTGGCAGTTTGTTTTCATCTTCATCCAGTAGTGTACCGTTACATTGCATTAGCACGTAGCCCCTTACTCTTCCCCTTTTCTATCCACGCCTTTACTTTGTGTGTGTTAATTAATACCTGCACACTTTAGACAGCAACCAAACCTTGTAAAATGACTACAACCGTCAGAAGAAACCGTTAAAGAAATATGTGGTTGCGGCGGTTGAAGTTAATTGGCAAAAGAAAACCATGGTGATGATGGCAAGTTGGTGGCGGATGACAAGCAAGACGGGATAGTTCAATTCAGCGCTTTTGGTGGAGGATGGGTGTGTGCGGATAACATTATTATTCATCTCTCGGACCAAGTAGAGGACGTACAGCGTCAGGTTAGATGTAAAGTTGAAAGTCAAACCCGCAGGAGAAAGGGGAGTCTCCGCCCGCAGGGGGAAGAAGAGGATGAGGAGGCATGACGTCTCGGTCCTTGTTGGTATCTTAGTTTTTGTAAAAGCCGCGAGTTAGATGTGTTCAAAGCAGGGAGGGGAACTGTGGCAGAGTGGGTGGGAACAAGAGGAGTATTTGCGGAAAGCATGACGGCTATTTTAGTATAAAGTCTCTGCCAGCGCGGACCACAGCTCTCACCAGTCTTCCCAGGTGAATAATCCCCCACTCTGGATTACAGGCTTTCTTAAACCAGCATAGGTGGACCTTTTTTTTGTTCTGGAAGGCGACATGACTTAGCCCGATAATTGACCGGCTTTCTGCCCGCAGCGCTTCCTCTCTGAAGTTTATTGTTGGTAAGATAACAACATGTTTGTTGTAACTGTTGTATTTACTGTGTTGTTTTCTGCAGCATGTCTCTGTAAATTCAGATGTATGCTCTGCTTTCCTCCCTCCCCTCTGTCTCTCTTGCGCCCACACACTTAGGTTTTCCTTTTCTCTTACTTATTCACCCTGAAGCCTTAATAGGCTAAACCCCTCATCAAGTACTTTTATCTGTGTAAGGTGGGAATTTCTCTAATACGTTTCAGTTAGTTCAGCTTTTCAGGCGAGGCAGAAATAGTTTAGACCTGGCTACACACTATCCCTCTTCACACTGGCATCAGATGTACGTGCCTGTTTTTAAGAAAAGCGTGCTCAGTTTGTACCAACAAAAACTCAACTTTATTCTGTTTAGTGTTGTTATTTAACTTCTAGTGCAAGTCCCACTGGGATCTCAACCAGGGAGGAAGTCAAGGTCAAAGTCTGTGTGCCTATTGAGGCACACAGCATGGCTCCAAGCTTTCTCCTCAATTGGATTACACTACCTCACCACATCAAAGATTGTCCTATTAAACTAATCGTTTGTGTCTGTCCTTGTTAGGCCTAAATTTTGCCCAGGCCATTTAAGAGATCAAAGCTATTAAAAGGCTTGGTTGTGTGTTATGTTTATGTTGCCAGAGGAAGTCAGACCGAGTGGTTCACATACACACTTTGCTCTAGATACCACCTTTCCAGCTCTGTTGCTTTGTCACCAGTGCTGCTGGGTTTAACAATACCGGTAATTCTTCATTTGACAGTTCACACATTTTATAAGAAGCATAAAACAGGAATGCAGTGGAGGAGAAAGAAGTAGGAAGACAAACTTGTCAACAGTGTAAGCCATCTATAAACTAGGGCGGAGAGTGTTGTGGATGAGAGGAAGTTTGACACAGGGAACAATGCCAAGATTCAGATGGCTGTTAAAAATTGGATTGGATCTCTCTGTGGGATATTACTTACAGAATTGATTCTTTCTCCTGGACACATTGCTGCTGCCCTAGACAACATTTCATCAAGCCTTTCTATCTCGTGCTGTAGACAGTGGGAGCTAAGATGGATAAGGCTTTAGTGGTACGGTGTTCTCACTCACTCTACAGTGTGCCTCATATGATCGGTGTACAGCTCACTTCCAGCTGTGTACCACTGTCCTGACAGAGCACAACATTACTGTGCAATGTCTCTGGTTTTCCAATCAAACTCTAACTTGGAGCAATTTTTCCTCTCAGGAGAGGATGCTTGGCTGTCAGTGGTACTTCACAAATGCTGCAGTTCTCTCCAGTGCCTTGGTTTTCTATGCGAGGGCAGCCCAGAGCACAGAGTGGGTGTCGATTTGGCTGCTGGGCAGCCTGAAATAGAGCTGGAGTGCTTCATATGGTCTGTCACAGCTTCGTGTGCTTGTCATTACCAATGGAAATTGCCTGCTCATCCCCATCTAGACTAGATCTGTTATTCTGTCACATTATGTTGTCTTGTCTTTCCGGAGTGATACTAAACTTAAGTGAATGCATATGCTGTTAGTCAGATACATCACATTTGCACTATTGGACACGTCCATGTAACCATAGGCTTCTGCTGCTGTTCATTAAGCAGTTTCTCTGATACAGCTGAGGGTCAAGTGTTTTCCAGGTCATACACATTTTCCAGATGGGTAGGAAAATCAAACTGGTCTCAAGGTCCCTCAACTTCAACTCTTTGCTACCAGTACTTTACACGAGGTCAAGATCTGGGCTATACTTATAAATTCAAATATTATAATGTGTTTAAATGAGTACCATGATATTCACAATGTAGTGACATTGTTGGTCTAATTGTTGGTGTATCGGCAATGAAAACGATGGCCAAGCAGACATTCATTCAACTATTTCACTCAGCTACACCTGGCCAGAACTGGATACCAATACTGAGTGTTTGAAGAAATACAGATATATTGGCTAAAATATATATACTGCAGTTTACTTTTACACACCTGTCAAAACATGACAGAACTGCCTACAGCGTTAATATAGCTGTGATAAGCCAGTATTGGCTGATAATATACCTTCCACTGATGAGTCAGTAGTAGCTGTAATTCATGTTACAGTTTTGACCACTCTATCATAAAGCTATAACACAGATCGTAAATTAACCAAAAATGTGACATATTAATAAATATATCTGCAGCATGTTGATACTGCATTGATATGATCATATTGATATTACTGTATATCAGAATTTCCCCCAGATCTTGCTAGATTGTTTTTGCGTAATTAGTTTTCAGCAGTCTGGCTCATAACATTTCATAAAAACTAGTGTTCTTCAAAGCTGCAAGTCTTTAGAATATGCAGCAGTGTAGAGGCTGTTGCTCAGGGGCCTAATGGTGATATCAAAGCAATAATGAATGCAGTGTTGAAGCATTGCTAATCCATCTCCTCCTCTAGAGTTGAATAGTGAGGGGGCGTCACAGGGCAGGACGCGCTCTGTTGTTAGTTTGTACTACACAGTGTTGTTCTGTTGGCCACTGAGCAGCTCCACTGAAGCAGTTGGGGTGACATGCGCTCCTCAAGGGCACCTCAGCTGTTGCTGCTGAGGCAGAGGAGAGGATTGCTCATTATGAATTTTCCGGACAGAACTTCTAAGCAAAATGTTTTGGTAGGGACAACCTGTTGTTGCTGTTGTGTTCCATAAGTGAGAAAGTGCTTTTCGAAAAGCAGGAATCTTGGATCAAAATTTCTCACCATGCTCCTCATCACCATGAGATACTGAACTACATCTGGAGGTCTGTCAATATTTTGAAACAGAAGGTACTGAATTAATAATTCAAGGCTGTCGTGTCATTTTAGCATACCACAGGGCACTTATCCATCCCTGCATTTTCATTTGCTCACTTACTTGAGTGTGGTACTAATCTTGAAGAGCTTATGCAACTGATTTTCTTTTTTCATTGTAGTTTAGATTCTAAAGTCTTGAGTTCTCACATCGTTTGAAGGTTGAAGTTTTATCTCAGTTTTAGGCCTTTGATGTATATTGTAAGAGTAAGCAGCCTCTTGTTAACTCCTCTCCAGGCTGTGTTTTGAGAGAAGGTGTTTTAGGCGTTGTGTTATTATGTGCTCGTTATTTTCCGCAATGCTGTGTGGGGAGGGATGCCCCCCCCCCCCTCCTCCTCTCTCAATCTATCCCTCCCTCTCGCAGCCCTCTCAGTGACAGCAGACCCCTTGCTCCTGTTTTTGGGACTCCAGCATAGAATCTAATGAGCTCAGAAGAATTGCTCCACGGGAAGAGTGACAGCCCCTGGTCATGTTTCCACCACCTCTCCTGCTGCGCTCAAATCACACCCACTCCTAAATGTATCTGTGAAGCCACAGATGTATTCAGTGAGGTTCTCTTTGAATAATTTGGATATCCGTAACTCCCCAGAAGAAGGGGATATTTGATGAAAGAACATTGAGGTCATTCCCTGTGTTAGCAAAAACTTTAAACATTTCCCTGTTTTGGCCAATGGATTTTAGGGAGATCTTAAGGCAAAATCAGCAGCTTACCTGCAAATCAATTACCATGTTACATTTGGAATTTTCCTCTGCCATAGGCATTCTTTTAATTAGAGTTTGTAGGTTTTATTTTCCAAGTCCTTGAGAGAGTCATTTGACAGAACCGATATTCACATATTCATATTGTCACTAAAAGGACCTCTTTTCTGCGAGTTTAACATGATCCAAGCTTAGGCAATTGTGACAAACCTCTGCCCTGTTTCCCAAAGGTATCTAAAAGCTAAGATGTTTTTCATCTTGTTCTAAGTCTGTGGGCTAAGATCATCTTAAGATATACTGTATACTTGGACAGTAACATATCATATTCTTAAATTGTTCCCTAGTATGACTGGACTGTCTGTGCTGTCATGCGCCCTTTTTGTTGTTTTCATCTGTTTTTATGTGCCATCTATGTTACCAGTACAGTGGCTAGTTAGTTTAGTTAGTGACGTCAGGAGGTGAGCAGACGTATGTTGTTACGCACTACTGCCAATATAACCACCACTTAATTGGAATGCACTGTGAAAATCAATTTTCTTTCTTTCCACTTTACTACTTATGAAGAGACTGAGCACACTCAGCCACAGTCAGTGAAACAGTCTGCTCTGCTGCAGGTTTGCCTTACTTTGCAGAAGACATATGCCCTCATTGTTTTTCAAAAATCCATTAACAAGACTGAAGGTCCAAAGCCTCATAGCAGCCCCTAAAGCCTGCAGAATGACAGAATGAACACCACACTGATGATTTTGCTATTCTCAGAGCCTTAAAGGAGTGGGGATAAACATGTTTATTTGTCCCGAGTGTGGCCATAGAGGAAAGAACACATGGTCATTATAATCAAAATGGTTTGTCTCCTTGGGAGCTTAAACCTGCTGAGCAAAGTTCTGCCCCGACAGTATGACGTACAGTAAGGTCAGAGCAAGTAAAAAATCTCATTCAATGCTCAAAATTAAAGGATCGTCTTTTAGGGAGCATTAATGTTCATTGCCCATTGGTACTGACATTCAGACAAAACTTTGGCCTGGTGGTGGCGGCAGTAGAAAAGGCAGGTGGTCACCAAAGCATTGAGATTCATCCTCTGGGGATCGTGAATATCCACAGCATTTCTTGTGTAATGCTGCGTCCTATGTCCTGACGGTGGCACTGAAAGATATGGGAGAGCTTGAGTCTTTGCGAAGGGACTTTGAAGCCGTTGTATTGTTTGTGGTGCAATAACAACCTTACTAAGGGACTTTATGTTTTGTTTTTTTATGTATCTAGTTGTTAAGATATCTTTCTCTAGACTAAAGTTTTGGACAAACAGATTGATCAAATGTCTGATTCACTTACCATCATTGCCTGGAAAAAAATACTGACTACTAAATGATGCCATGGCAATGAGAAGAACAACCAGTCCATGTGCTTGGCTGTTGTCCGCCATCCTTCTTTCCTTTCTGACCTGCTACGAATGTTTATATTGGAAACTCTTTGAATTGATAAACCTCCCAGAAAATACAGGAAAAAGTCATAAGTGAACACTACAGACTTAAATGTGTCCAATTCGAAAATACTTACATTGTTAACTTTAAGTTGCTCCCATTTTCACATCAGTTCACGGTGCAGGGATTGACTCACTGAATGGCACTTTGATGCCACATTGGTGGGATCAGCGTTCGGACTGGGCAGGCATTTAGACCTGCATCACCTCCCTCCTCTTCATCTTTCTGAGGATGAGCTGATATACCTCCCACACCTTATCATCTTTCTTGCTCAGAGTCAGTTAACTTACCACAAAGCTTCCTTTTTTATGTGCAACCGATGGGCTCCTTTGCTAGGTCTCAAAGAGCTACAAATCAAAAGCAGCAGAATATCCTAGTCTGAAAATATTTTTTGCTTCAACGTCTGCTCAAATAATAGTTGTTTTGTAATTTTACAATTCAATTACAACATGTTGTACAGTACCTTTTCACACGTAATAAGTTGGTTGAATAAAAATTTTGTAATATCCTGTAATTAAGAGCAGTGACTGGGTGAGCATTGAAAAAACCTCTCCCTCAGATGCCTTGCCACAACTAGCTGTGTACTGGTTTTCTTGGTGCTTGTCCTGTATTGCAACAACATGCCTACTGTATATCATTATCATACATTACCATTTCAGATCTGAAAAAGACGAGGGAGGATTGAAAAATAAGTCTGTTTTTGGCAGAACCCTTGTCTATTTTGACCTAATATTTATGCTTTGCACATTTATGAAGACACTTTTTTTTATCCTCTGGGTTTGACAGTTTACAGTGAGCGGAGTATGATGCATGATCAGGTCTGTGGGTGTGCTGTTTATTTTTGCAGCAGTTTTGGGTTTGTTTTCTGAATGGTATCTGCAGTTGGTAATATAGCTAATAAGAGTGGCCCAGTTAAGAAGGCCATGTTTGTGTTTATAGCTGGCTCTGTCCTCTCGTCTCTAGGCCACTGTTCTACATTGCTGCTGTGAGGTAGAGCAGCCCCACTCTGCCTGGGAAGCAGTGACAGACAGACGGATAGACTGCCCTGTGAAGTGTTCTCCTTTTCATGGATGCCAGGGTGGCCCTGCTGCATGTATGGACAGCCCTCGTCCTCCTGACAGCAGAACTGAAGTGGATTGATGCTGCAAAGGTCTACACCAATGCTTGGGCTGTCCAGATCAATGGGGGGCCGGGGGAGGCTGACCGCATCGCCAGGGAACATGGTTTCATCAACCACGGCAATGTAAGTTCTACTTACCATATACTTTATGCGTGTGTCAATGCATGAGTTTGTCCACATAGATGTCTCTCATACTTGATTACTATCTATGTATCACCATGTGAGACTTTACATACACAGCTATTGCTTGTAGGGGTAACATCAGTGTTACAAAACTGTTGTACATCAAAGCCAAACATCAGAGAGCCTGACATGACACCTCCGGGCAATCCTGTTTGCGGATTGCGAAAGTGGGACCACTTCCTCTTTTTGTAGCTTAAGTGGGGCATGCATGACTTCCTAACACACTGGCAGCCCGTTGTGTTTACAGAGCAGTGTTAGGAATAGACAGGAATAATAAGGCTGTTATTTCAGGGTCTCAAGGAAGGTTATTATATTTAATTATGATGTAGGTAGTTTAATTTAATTGCTACCACTTTAGCTTCTGTTTTTGGCATAGCCAAGCCATTTTAATTAACAGTTTGCAGATAGGGGAAAGAAAAACAAATGTCAGAAGAGGTGAAGAATTAGGGGGGGGAGAAGTAGGAGCGACTTATTGTTCTTTCAGTGGTGTGTTAGGTCCCTTGAATGTCAAAATGCTTCCAAGGCTAAGCTTTGCCACATTTGTGCTCAGCAGTTGACAGTGCGTCGCTATTTGGTCCCCTCTTCCCCTGTTGCTTCACTTGAGGCTTAACTTCATTTGCATGTGTCTTTGTGGAGCTGCCTGAGTGCTACACACGCCAGTGAACAGCCTTCTGGATTACTTCTTAGGAATATGCGTAGGAGGTTCTGCATATTCCTACCCCACTTCTCCCCACCTCAAATAAAGAGGATTTTCTGAAAGAGAGGTTTGCAAAATTAATTCGGCTTATCTTTGCTTTCTTTATTTTGTCAAAGATAGAGCTTTGTCTGGATTGCAAAGCCAGATGTTTTTAGTATACCTGTTATAGTGTCACATGGGTTTCTGACAATCTGGGCGAGATTAGATGTGTCATTATTAAATGTGCTTTGCCGTCCACCCTATTATATGAAATTGTATGCATGTGACTTAACATTGAGCTTGTCTGAGGGACATTCTGCTTGAATCTAAGGTTCATTTAGTATTGATCTGGATAAATGCAGTTGCTCCAACAGTCTAAACTATTGTACTGCACAGTGAAAGAAAGCGTACATTAGGTGTAATGGCGCCCCTGACAGACTTTTACCCTTAATTGCCTCTGTGAATTCTACATAGTTACTCAATCTTTAGTCTTAGTGAATTGGGTAAAACACAATGTTCAATATTCTGCTCACAGAACACACATACATATTCTAGTCAATCACCCAGGGACAAAATGCTATGGAGCAAAAAAAAAAGTCTCTCTTGCACCGAATGAGGCAATTCTTCTTTCTTTCATATTCCCCTCATGGAATCACTTTCCCTAAAAAACTTTAATGGCTTTCTTTCTCCTGTTTATCTCTCCCTCCCTCATTTCACCCAGCCACAAAGACATCTCCAGTCTCTGTTCTGTCCATTAAACCACTAGATTAATGGAGAGATGTATAGCTTTACTTTTCCCTTCTGTTGATTAGTGATTCTATCAAAGGAGTAGAGCTCGAAGTAGTCACAGGAATGACTCCTCTAAGACAGCTGTCTATTACAGAATCTCTGATGCCATATGGCAGCTTGTCATTTTAGTGCATGTGACATTAAGTTGTTCGGGTACTGCAGCGTGAAAGAGGAATGTATAGCCCCAGTGCATCCTAAGAACAGTCTACTCACCTCATCCCAGCCAGCCAACGGTACCTTTCTGTGGTTCTGGTTGCATGACACCACAGCCCACAAGATGTCTGCCTCCTTTACAGATTAGCTTTACTTTCCTGCAGATTGCAGATTTGATGTGAGAGGAAGATATTCCAACAGTGGATATATATATATCTGCCTTGGGTAGAGAATTGAGATAATGGACAATTTCCCTTTGGAAAAAATAAGAGAAGAGTACACAGGATGGCTGTGAGGGTGTGTAGGAGACACTAGCAAAAAAAAACTAAAAAAGGATGATAGCTAATGGAGTATGGTTTTTCGGACCAAAAAGCATGGTCCGAAAAACCATACTGATGACTGGAAGGGTAAAATTTGGTATTATCCACTGTCTGGAATTAGATTTTGTGGGAGTACATCTTTAGTCATTGTATCATAGAGACATCCAAATAAGCTTCATTTTAGTCTCTAGTCCCTGAGTGGGTGCTATGAGAGAAGGATGATCTGCAGGCTTTGTGCAGTGCCTGTGCTCTGACAGTACAGTGTGTGTTATTTGAGGGTATGGGTTAGGCAAGGCTTTGTAGGGCTGGGGGCTATGAGGGGAAACAGCGTAGTCATTTTTCCACCATCGTTGGTGGTTGTTCTGCAGGGAACTTGAAGAGAGCAAGAAGGCTGATGTATTATCAAGAGATAATGGGATTTTTATCACTAATGTGATTACGGGATCATCACGTAACTGATTATTTGTTCACTGCAGAGCTCAGAAATGTCTTATTGTCAATATGTATTTGCAGATTCACTCATTATGTTTCAGCTTAATTTACTATGAGTGGGTGTGAGGGGAAGAAAGCGTGCTTCAGAGTGTGTGTGTGTGTGTGTGTGTGTGTGTGTGTGTGTGTGTGTGTGTGTGTGTGTGTGTGGTGCTGTGGTGCGTGCGCGCATATGTGTTCAACACCAGGGTTTAAATGTAAATGTCATCAAGACTTCCTAGTGTGCATCTGCATTTTACAGGTTGTCATAAAGCATTGTTGTATCTGTTTCTCTATAATCTGTTCAGTAGTGTGGTTTTTTTTCTTCCAATAATGCTTTTGTGTCTGCGTGGGAGAGCCAGACCAGGGTTTAGAGCTAAATGTCATGTTGTGTTCTTGGTGATCCGAGTCGGAATCATTGTTTTTTGTTTTTATGGGGATGGACAGCCTTTGTGGGCAATGACAGACTGAATCAGATAGACGTCTCTCTCTCTCCCTCTCTCTCTCTCTCTCGCTCTCTCTCTCTCTCTCTCCCTCGCTCTCTCTCTCTCTCTCTCTCTCTCTCTCTCTCTCTCTCTCTCTCTCTCTCTCTCTCTCCCCCTCCCTCCCCTCTCTGATCCCCTCTGGGATTAGAGAACGGGACACAGAGC
>JAVQJL010025436.1:0-12208 GCA_036024295.1 Nannoperca obscura | reverse complement strand
GAGAGAGAGAGAGAGAGAGAGAGAGAGAGAGAGAGAGAGAGAGAGAGAGAGAGAGAGAGAGAGAGAGAGAGACACTCTCTGTGTGTGTGTGTGTGTGTGTGTGTGTGTGTGTGTGTGTGTGTGTGTGTGTGTGTGTGTGTGTGTGTCTGGCAGGGTGTTTTTGTGATAGGGGCTAGATGTAAAATTGGCTGGTAAAACAGACAAACTGACTAAAGGTCTCGTGTCTTTATGATTTTTTTTTTGGGGGGGGGGGAGAACTGTGAAAAGGAAGAATAAGAAACTATTCTGGTGGAGTAAACTGACCCCTTAAAGGAAGACTGGAAGCTACACAGCAAAATGAACAGCTGGTAGATATAAACGTCATGGCAATGTCAAACTTGAAATTGAAGAATGTCATTTTCTATTACATATAAACGGAGGAACAGGGGGAAAAAAAATCAGTCAAAGAAAACTATAGAAAGATCCATTTTGGGATCAGGAGCAGAGCAACAGCTGTGATCAGAACGTGAACTGATACTCACTGATTTAAGCAAATGGCGTTGATTCTAATGCTGTTGTTGTTGTTGTTCAGTGAAGCTTACAAAGCGAACAGGTTGAATCTGCTACAGACAGAGACCGACTGTGAGAACAAAATGCAACAAAAGAATGACAGAGACCAAAATAGAGAAACTGCGAAAATGAGCGAGTGTGAAAGAGAAATGTGGACAGAGAACAAAAGCTATAACTGTCTAAATGTTACTTGTGACATTAAGGATTAAGTCTGGTGTATAATAATATTAATCATGTTTTTTGTTGCACTCTTTCTATTTCATATTTTTAATTTCCTACATTTATACTTACATGAACCAGCATGAAGAGAAGCATATTTATTTTACATTTGAGAAAAAGTCCTAAATCCTGGTTGTGTCTGATGCTTTGATCTACTGGTCTTGGATGTTTGGTTTTAACTGTGATTAAAAGCTCTGCTGCTGTCATTATGAAGTTTCTCTTCAGTGAACAGCTGAAAACCCATCTGACCCATCTGGTCATTGGTAGTGAGTGTTTGGTCACCATCACTGCCTTTTAAATGCATTTAATTTGCACAGAGGCTACATAGTGGAGAATAATTAACATTAACATTGCTTGCTTTACTAAATCAGTCTACTTGCTAATAGCTAACTATGCCAAAAATTGCTTTAATGATTGAGCTACCACTCCATATGTACTTGGATTGCTCTACAGGAGACAGTCAAACAAAAAATTGGGAAACAAATACCTCTCATCTTTGTATCCACTTTTACTCACAACACTTATGCAATCCACCAATTTTACACATCAAGATCAGTTAAATTCTCATAGTTGGTACATTTCAGTTTATGAAAACAGTTTTTTAATGTCCTCTGTGGCTCTGGAGGGAGTGTTGTCTGACAAAATAACCGCAATGACGTCGTCTAGGTTCATCTTAGCTTGAGCTTGGATGTGACACATGACACATGTAATAAACTGGGTATGTATAGTCTAAAAAATGTGGGATTTTAAAACAACAATATTATATTATGGGAAATGTAGGATCCAGTTCCTTGATCCATACAAGTAACTTAAAGTCAGGCAACTTTGTGGAAATCAGTGCAATGCTACTCTATTGGAATAAGAGACTTCCTGAAGTATTGATATTATTTCCACACAGTGTTGGACACATTTCATTGTTTCCATGAAGCTGTTTAGTTTCTACTCATGGAGGAAGACGTGTCACCAAATACAAAGTCCAGAATGTTTGTCTTTTCCTTTGCATTCCCATCCTGCGCGGTTGTGTTTCATAGACCTTGTCTAAAAAGTTGACCGATACATTGGCAATACTGCCAATTCCTTTCTACTAAGTTGACTTTAGTACAAAGCTATGTGAGGATAATAGGAATCACACATGTGAGTATTGATCTCATTTAGATTGGGTTGTAACAATGGGATATGTATTGCAGACACAGTAAAGGGGTTGAGGAGAAACAGAACACTATATCACTCCTGTGTGCTCTGTCCCATATGACAAACCTACACACAGAGTTAGTAGGGGGTTAATGATCAGAGCAGGAGCTCTTGTGTCTACATTCAGTCTTCCTGGTTTCCTACATTTAATCACATTTGGGAAACGGGCCCAAATCCCTCTTTTCTTCCTCTATATCTCAGTCTTTCTCTCTCCCTCTGTATATTTTGCTTTTCGCCACCATTTCCCCTCACATCTATCTATTTTGGCCTATAGACTGTATTCACCATCTAGAAAAAGGTGGTTAACATCTCAATTTCGGAATGTCCCTCCTATCTTGGCCTTATTTTACCCTTTTCTTTCTGCTTTCCACCACTTTCTACCACTGTCTTTCATCACCTTAACCACTTGCTATTATTGCTATTCACTTCATTTTCTGCCTCATCTGATTTTCACTTACCCTCCCTCTCTCTCTCTACAATCTGGTTTGTGAGAAAGTGTGTGAGTTTGTGTTTGTGTGTAAAGAACAACCATGTAAAGGACCACATCTCCTCCCCCTTTGGACAGTATATTCTGTTGTATTTAATACAATGCTAAACACATAGCAGTGATACCTTACCTGGCTTCTTCCTATAGCCTTCCTGTGCCTGTATAGAGGGAGGAGGGGGGTGGTGTGTGCGTGTGTGTCTTTGTGTTTTTTATGTGTGCATGTGTGTGAACAGAAACCAGAAACTGATATGAATTTTCCCCTGTGGTCACTGTTGTTATAGACAGACAGGTTTACAGGCAAAACAAATAGAAGGCAGGGGCTGACAGCTATAACAGAGTTCAATAATTGTGAATGAGTACACAAAAAAAGAGAGGAGGGGTGACAGGTTTTATAGCCGCGTCTGGCTGAGTGAGTTAATGATCAAACAGATGCTGGAGCTGAGTCTCACTCACTCTCAGTCTCCCTCTCCATCTAACGAGACAGGAGCACTCAGCCTAGACTAATGCCGCCTTTCTCCTTCCTCTTTTCTCTTCCCTTCTTCTTTATGAGTCTGTTAGCTGCTTAATTAGTGGCTAAAGAGAACAAGAGTTTGAGGGAGGAAGGACAAGAAAGAGAGTAAGAAAGAGATCACTGTGATCATTAACTGACAAGAGCTATTAAACTTGTCGCTGTTCCACCCTTTCTTTTCCTGCCCTCCTTTCGTCATCCTTTCACATGTTCTTCCTGTGCGTCTGTGTGAGATTTGCTGTGTTTACATACACACAAGGAACCAAGTTTTGGGGAAATTCAAGTTAAGACAGGAAATAAGTTGCTTTGCAAGAAGCTGGTTTCTGTAACCTACTTTGACATGCAGCTGGTCAGCAAATGAAGTTCTCCCATTACATGCGTTTTAAGCAAAACTGGCATAAGTTTATAAAGTGATATATGACACTGCAGACCTTTTTATGGTCAGCTGCAGTTAGGTTGTGTTTACAGTTGTACAGCTATAAGTAATGATCCTTTCTTTGATCCCGACCAAAAAGCTGTCACAGCGATACTTTCCCTGTCTAAAGACTGTCATGCACATGCACTCTGGTATAAACCTTGTTCGACACTTGAATAAGCCGTGTATATATGCAAAGCATCAGGTTTCTCCAGCAGAAATGTAGGTGTGTCAACCTGATTAATTAAGTCTTTTTTTTCTCCATGACTTTTCAGAAGTAGCCAATAATAATCTATTTACTTAAGTGTGCTTGTCCCCTCTTCAGCTTCTTGTCAGTATTACTCAAGAGACTTTCAGTTATTCAAACATGCATAAAGCTACAGTTTATTATGTCACAAAGACATGTGCACACACATAAAATCCCAAATTACACTAGTAGCCTGCAGTCATTCACTTTTAATAAATGCCCTCTCTAAAATAAATCAATAACATAATTATTCATAGCTCAAGTATTTTAAGAAACAAAGGCCCACTTTTCAGTTTACAGCCATTAATTTGTCCTGGTCATGTTACTGGACAGGACATAGAGTCACTCAGTCATATGACAACTCAACATGATTATAATTGGGCTAAAGTTGCTCCACAGGTAGCATCTGAGTCAGGCCGATTATGGCTGAGCTCTGAGGAGCTCTGGTGCACTTGACTGTATTCTTGCACCGGAGAGTGAAATGTGAGCAAGCTTTGGCTCATATAAATGCAGACCAGATCTGGAGATCTATGTGTCTGGAGGCTATGTGTCGGACGCAGGTGGGTCCACATTAGTGTTGAGTACTGGATTTACTTAAAAACCTAACAAAGAATGTCCTGTGAGTCTATGGTCAAAGTTTAAGAACCTGGACGACAAGCCAGTAGGTAAAAGTTAAGAATGATTTAATGTGGAGAAACTACACTCTCATGATCCAGTCTGTTCCTTTCACTCTTTCTCCATCCTTCATCCTCCCGTCTCTTTCTCCCCCTACTTTTCCGCTCTGCAGGATACCAATTGGCCAGACCACCTGTTGCTGTTGGCGACGGGGCCCTGACAGGAGAATGTGATTGGATGGCAAGGTCGTTAACCTCCACATACAGAAAGTGGTGAACCCTGGCAGGAGGGGGTGATGAGGACACACACCGTCTTAATGTTCACACACACACACACACACACACACACATATACCCCCACTGACACTCACAAATACCCCCACAAACTAAAATGACACACACCCCACAGACACACAGACAAACACACACATTTAAACGCACTCTCCCCTTCCTCCCCCATCTCGTCTGCCTCCCCTCCTCCTCTGAAGGAGCGTTTAGTAAAACAGCGATCGGCTCTATTGGGGACCAGTCTCTTTTCTCCTCTTCTCTTTGTCCGCAGCTGATTGGCAATTTGTCTGGAGATGAATTAGTTAGCTGGTTTCACAGGAGAGGCTGAATGGAATAAAGGCCCAAAAGCCAAAGAATTAGAGAGCTAGCAAAGAGAGCGGGAGAAGGACAGAAAGAAGAGGGGGACTTAGAGAAAGGGAGAGGCACAGAGTGAACGAGAGGAAGGGTGAAAAGAGTGAAAGAGAGTGCTGATTGAAATGGTGGATATGGCAGTGTAAAGGTTTAGAGCACAGACGGAGTGCTTCAGGCAATTAAAACGGCTTGCTGCTCCTCCGGTACTATTGTCAGGGATGGAGGGCTTTTGCATACCTCAAAGCTCTAACGATGTTTTCTGTGGCTCCACAGGGCTCACTTTCACTGTGGCTGACAGCAAGTGTTTTAATCTAAAAGTTCTGCTGCAAATAATTTGGGGACCTCTTGTAGCTGTAACATGTCAGAGCTAAAATAATATGATGGATTTAAAAGTCAAATGGAAAGTACAGGCTGACAACTTTAGAAGTTAATCTACGTCAATAACATCATCTGCAACAGCTGATAAAATAACAAAACCCAGACATAGTAATAATATCTAGATATTAGAGGGATATTTGATTAGATTTTGATTAGATTTTCACACAATCGAAAATTATGTATTGTATCATCCACTCATGTCTCAGTCTACAAACCATTCCTCTTTTAAAGAGCAGTTTATACTGTGACAGAGGAGGTTCAATAAAAGTGAAAGGTGCAACACTGTTAAGCTACGATCGCATACTCAATACTCAAAGAAAATGCACCCATTTACAGAACCACAGAATGTGAATCCACATATTGCATGCATTTCCATTGGAATTGATTGCTTTTGTGAAATTTCACTATTTTAAATGTTATTTTTTATATTCATATTAACTCTTTTAGAGGTCACATCAAATCACAAGTGTTGCTAGTGGTTATATGAGCGTGAGTTTACTTGGCTGCCAACACACACACACACACACACACACACACATACACTTCCGTTGTGATGTCCCTAGCTATTGTTATTTTGGCACGGTGAACAATATAAACCTTCCCGACAGACAATGGCTCTTCCTGAAAGGCTGTATATGATATCCTCCGTCTGTGTTTCACTCCCATGTACTCTCTCACACAGACATAACATGCACACACATACATTTCCGTTGGGATGCTGTATTTTCCTTTAGTTTTTTGACAATTGACACTACAAACCATCCTAAGACACAATTGCTTAAAGGCTGCATATTACGTCATGACACACAAACACATGCAGTTGCACGCACAGGCAGATAATATTTCAACAGCATACAACCAACACTTTGTGTCGTTTTGATTTACCTCACGTTTTTTCATTTCTTCTGAGTGTTTCCTGCTTTTAGTTGTGCTACAAATCACCTACATAAAATAATAAAAAATGCAAATCATATGCAATCAGAATAACTTGACAGCAAATGAGTCAAACATCATCCCACTCGAAGTGTGTGTAACCCTGCTTGTGGAAGCATTTGTGTGTTTTTGTTTTGAAAAGTGTTAGTCTGCGTTTCTAGACAGTAGATCATTTCAGAAAGACAGGTAGTCTTTTTGACAGCATACACAACAAGACACAGGGTCTGTGCTGGGTCTGACTTTTAGTGCGCCTAAGTGTTGAAACTCTAAATACATGTTTCTCCATCGTGGATTTTTTTCCTCCCTTGCCCTTGTCTACATAGGAGTAGTAGTAATTGCACAAGTACATTTTTCAGATGTCTGCGAGTGGACCACCTCATTGGGGCTGTCAGCACATACAAGGCCTGAAAACGTACATCAGGAGGGGGAAAAGCAGGAGGAGAGCAAAATTAGATGGGTGCAGTGTGAGGAGAAGTAGTATAATGGGACCATGGTCGAAAAAAGATGGAGAGGTGAGGTGGATGACTGAAAGACAGCAAAGAAGGACGGAAGCAGAGAGAAAAAAGAAATGTGGTAAAGGGAGAGAGAGTAAGGACGGATGAAAGAACAGAGACAAAGAGGCAAAGTAGTTTAATGGAAAAGCACTTCTGTCATCATGGCTGAAGCCATACACATCCCTCATTGTCTATGGATTAAGCACAGACATACACATGCACACATGCACGCGTTCACATAGCCCACACACATGCACAGATGCACATACTTGAACACACACGTGTCTACACTCATATCCGCAGACACAAAAAATGTGCTCAGCAACGCAAACAGTCAAGTGCACACTGTAGCACACATGGAAAAGTTCTCATGGTCAAGTTACGATGGTATGTCCCTATTTTAGCCAACCTCTGCCCTCTCTGCCTCTGAGGCATGTTTACCAAATCATTTCTCTGGTTTACTCACGCAGAATTATAGTAAACGAGAAAACCTGAAATGTTACTCATCTTACTACTTACTAAACTTAAACAATCAGTATTTGTGAATCGGATGATGATTTACTCATGTTGTTGTCTTTTCAGGGCTTTTTAATGGCCTTTCATTTGTTAGTTAACGCTATGCGTGAGATGTATTATGTGTTTCATGCAGTGAGATTCATTCATCCTCTAAATTCAAACACGCAAAGTCATTATCAACTTGTAACCCAATACACTGAACCAAAGTATGCATACACAGTAAGGCAAAGCACAGCCAGGCAGACAAATAGTTGGGCCAGTACCCAGCATCCCACAGAACCAGACAGAACAACAGACAGGCAGAACTATTTGATGTCACTGCCTCCCCAACTTTAGCTACGTTACACAGCGTGTGATACTTTTCCTTCACACATTAAAATGGGCTGCATTTGTTCTTCTTCATCTTCTTACCAACTCAAGACTCTTCTTACACAAAATATTATGCCCCATGATACCCCTATAATAAGCCATAGCCATAGTGGGTCAATTATTATTTTATTTCCTTTTTTACCGAGAAATCTCTTTTACATGCGAGTCCAATACTGATCTCAAGGTGGGTTGTCAGTGCAAGTTGATGGACACCGGTGGATATGGATCAAGAGATTTAAAGACATTGTTTAACAAATATACTTATTGGATTTGTTGCAGAGAGTTAGATCAGAAGATTGATTAACCACTTTCATGTCATGCCTAACCAGTGACTTCCTGGAGTTCACACTGGTAGTCTGGCTGGTCCCAGCCAAGAAATAATCCAGCACATAAACCCCAACTAAAATGGCACATTATAATTGTTACACTTCATTGTTTGTACAGATTAAATAAACAATAATTAACATGTTAATTAATGAGCTTTAGAGGTGCTGGTATGTGGGGTTTGCTACCTTTGATCAGAACCAGGCTAGCTGTTTCCCTGTTTCCAGTCTGTCAGCTAAGCTAAGCTAACTGACTGTAGTTTAATATGTACCGTACTGACATGAGAGTAGTATGAATCTTCTTATCTTAATTTTGGCAAGAAAGCGAATAAGCGTATTTCTCATCAAAATGTCGAACTATTCTTTAAAGAAATATGGTAGTGCAGTCGGATCAGAAGGGTAGCCTGCCAAGCGCCTACTTTGCTTTTAGCATGACTGTTGGAGAGTGGCACTATTGAACCTTTTCATATTGCATCTTTTAATAATAGTGGGTTGAAAGTCTTCCAGACGAATTAGGGCGCTTTCACTTGAGGTAGTTTTAGGGTGCAGTGTAGCGGTGCCTGCTGTGCTCAGGAAAGTTAAATCAGGTCATGTTGGAACTGAGCTTTTAGCCTCCCTCTCCTTGGTTTGAGGTACTTGGAGTGGTGGCCCATTTCTATGTGACTTACACAGTATTCAGTATTATATTGTGTTTTCACACTGGGTTATGTAGGGTAATACATTTCATAGTTTGCCCCATGGTGTTGTTGATACTATAACATATCCTTATATAATATTTATTAGCTGCTACAGGGGCTATTTGTTGCGGTATTCAACTAAATGTGGACAGACATTATAATCCAAGATAGTCTCCAAAACAAAGTCAGTTCCAAATTTGAGGAATGTAGTTCAGGCCACAAAAATTAGATTCATGTATATGCACTGGTGTTCTTGACAACATGCTGACAAGAAATTGGCTTCTTACCCACTCAATGTTCTGGGCTGTAATGTAGCAACAAAGTAAAGTATGGCAAAGTGTTGGGGTACAAAGGGAAAGAAAAAGGCAGAAAGCCTGTTGTTGAGTGTTTTCTCTCTTTTCTCCTGTTTGGCTTGTATGTTTCTGTGTGCGTGTCCACTGTGTCTTTGCTGTATGGAGAGCAGTGAGATCAGATAATCTCTTTCACTGGCTCCTCTCCTGTTTCTCACATTATCATCCATTATCCCTCCATCTCTCCTCTCCTCCTTTCAGTCCCTTTGTCATCTCTGGCCGACCCCCCTCCCTTCTGTCTGCCCGTCTGACTCCCTGTCTTGGAAAAACTCTCACATTCTGCTGCACAACAATATCTCCCATGTGCACTTTTTCTCTGTCTCCTTAATATGCGCGCATATTTACTACCTGGCTTTGGTTCTTTCTCTCGCTTACACACACAGACACACACAGACTCCTTCTCTCTCCCTCTTGCTTCTCTGTAGGAAACAATGCACAGGAATGGGTGTGCGGGGTGTGGAGGGAGGTAAAGTTGCTTTTCAGAGATGTCAGGGACATCCTGTTCTGCACACACACACACACACACACACACACACACACACAAAGAGGATGTTGGCTGGACAATGGATAGGTCTCAGGAGTGTTAGTGTGGAAAGGGGCCCTTCTATACCTTGCTTTCCACTCTTGCACAATATTCCCTGTTCAGTAGTTAGTGTTTCTTTCCAGCCTGTTATAAAGTGTATCTAGTTTTATAACATATCTAGTATTTTGATAACATGTATTCCATTAAATAATGTATTTAAATCACTTAAGGTGTGTCTGACCTCAACAGAGGCAACAGAGAAGCAGATTTCTTCAATACGCTAATATGTGAGGGTTTGTGTTTGTGTTTAAATACAGGGCAGGTGTGTGTGTGAATGAGTCTTTGTGTGCTCTGCTAGGGGAACCAAAGAAGAGAGTCAGAAGTGCACCCATGGGGTGAAGAGTTCAGAGAGAGAAAAAAGTAAAGAGGAAGAGAAAAAATATAGAGGGACCGAATAATGCTTCTGCATATTTCAAATTAATTACATTATACAATGTATTGTCCAAACCACATCAGCCTGGTCATTCATAGCCTTTTGAAACTGGCAAGTCAAAAGTATAGCAAGAAGAGAATGAGAGATTGTAGAGAGGGATAAAGAAAATTGTTGTTATTTTGTACTTTTTGTGCAAATGCCTAAATGGAATTTGTGACATCTTCATCTAACTTCATAAGAGTCTCTCTGGTTTTTGATTTGTTTTGCTTTACTGCAGCTTCCATTTGGTTTCTGACAAAAACGTTCAGTTAAGTCCTTCCTAAACACTTAAAAGAGGACCTAAGGACATATTTAGTGACAAAACACATCAGGGAACAGTGAGTCTCATATCTGAGTTCTAGGTGCAACAATTAGTTTAAATTGATAAGACAACTGCAATTAAATAAATGTGATTCATTGTTTAATTCATCTATCAAGCCAAACAGCCAAACACTTACAGGATACCGCTCCTCAGTTGTGAAGATTTGCTGCTTTAGTTTTGTCGTGATAATAAATAAAAACAAGCAGTGTGTCATTTTGGACTCAGATGTGATTTGCTTTCATTTCATTGACTAAACAGTCACTTAATTAAGAAAATAAGTAGATTAATCGGTAATTTAAATAATTAATTGTTAATTGTTGCAGCTTTAATCTGAATAAAAATAATTCTATGGAGTGAGAACAGTGACAGTTACATTGGGCATCGAAAAGAAAATCTGGCTTTTAAAACAAAACCTGAACTTGATATTTTTTACATTTTGATGTGTTTTTCAATGACAATGTTCAGATTTGTATTTTTTCTTTGCTAATACATGACAGCTAGATAACGTTACATTAAGGTTACGTCCATGGTTGTACATGGTTAGCACTTGTTCCAGCGGATCTGTGCCAGAGTAGCATAAAGTCAGTTAAAAGAAAAATTGAACCCAGCCCGGTTCTGTGTGAGCAAACAAGAGCAGAGAGAAGTGGTCTTGCTGTTCAAGATTTTCGGTGAACTCGTAGAGGCCATCGCTGTAGGTTGGCGGTGATGCCAGAGGCTTCTGAGAATACGAGAGGACGGCTCGTTCAAGAACAGTGAAGGGTGACATTCTTTCCTTAGTATGCAGATTATATGTCAATCACGCTCTCCTTGCCCCTTCCCTCAAGCGTGTCCTCGCCACGCCAATAACAGTGACAGGGAGAGATTGAAATGGTAAAGAGAGTGTAGAGTGTAGAAAACAAATGACTGAAAAAAGAATGACATGAAGAAAAAAATCTGAACATTGTCATTGAAAAACACATATAATTTATCAAGTTCAGGTTTTGTTTTCGACGCCCAATTTCCGTCGTCACTATTCTGGCTCTGTGGAATTGGAACATGAGAGTATAAAAACTGGAGCTTTTAACTGGAGTCATTTAGAGGTTGAACAGGAAACAAGGAGGTGGAAGTAGCAGAATTAGCATACCTTGCCCATTTTCTACACCTGGCTAGTGGGAGTAAATTTGTTAATGTTAGTTTGTTAGTTTTAGAAGGAAATATTGTGCTCATGCACACCCTCCACTCTGGCTGCCAGAAAAGAGCCTTCTTATATCTCAAAGACAGCCTTCTTTTGGAGCAAGCAGCGACCTTAAGAATGAGCAGCTGTGCATCAGAGGATATTTGGGTGTGAAGAGAGTGGGAAGAGTCCAGGCAAGGAAAGGGCAGGTGATGGACCTTCACACACAAGCACACATGTGAAATGTAATTTCTGAGTGCGATAACGTTCAATTCCTTGTCCTTTCTTTTTGCAAAATGTATTTTTACTCAGCAGTCACAATGCTCCACATGCTGCATTTCTTTTTCCCATGTTTCACAGTTTGGCCCTGTGTTTGCTCGAGGCACCGAGATAAGAGCAGAAACTTTGGTCTACAGTTGTCCAGGCACATAATTACCAAAACACATGATTGTGTGTGTTGCCTTTTTTTCAAAACGTCCACCGTGTGCAAGGAGATGAATGGAGCCGGAGAGCAAGAGATGAGGAGAATGCAGAGAAAAGGAGGGGAGGAGTGATATAGAAGGAGAGAGAAGGAGCATTGCCAGGTGCTATTGTCCTGTCTGTCAGTTGCTGGAGGAGAATAACAAAGAAAACTGGTGGGCTGTGGCGTATCACATGTCTGTCTTGCTCTCTCTGACTCTTTGCTCTGTTATTCACTCGCATACTCAGTATATTCACTCTGGGAGATGTGTCCTTTGGGGGGGGGGGGGGGGGGGGGGGGGGGGGGGGGGGGGGGGGGGGGGGGGGGGGGGGGGGGGGGGGGGGGGGGGGGGGGGGGGGGGGGGGGCGG